>VYXF01004885.1:61387-102229 GCA_013397295.1 Polioptila caerulea | reverse complement strand
CCCAATATTACCCACATCACCAAGGTCTCCAGGGCTCCCTCTGGCTCCTGGAGGCCCAGGAAGCCCCAGTCCAGGCAATCCCACCTGGCCTTTTACCCCAGGAGGACCTGGGAGCCCAGGGAATCCTTTATCACCTGCAATTGCTACTCCAGAGTCGCCCTGAAATAAAAACTCTAGGTAAGAAGTAACAAGAGCTAATTTCTCTCCTCTCTTTGATTATGAAAAAGCATTATGAAAAAACACATTCACAATAGAAAGACTACATGGGTGATTTTAGTATTTTTAAATATTCAAAGGCAAGAGGAACAAAGAGGTTTGTGTATTTTTTGTTTCCTGACCCCATAGTATTGGCACACAGTATATGCAGAGATTATAATCAGGAATGGCAAAATAAACAGCAATACTTACAAGAATCTAAAAGAAACTAATTTTTGATGGATAAAAACTTTCATAACCTTTCATAAGATAATATTTTAATGGAAATGGAAAAAATCTGGGGAAGTCAAACATACCTCAGCTCCCTTTTCCCCTGGCAATCCTAGTTCTCCATCTCTTCCATCAAGACCTCTTTGGCCAGGAAATCCTGGAAGCCCAGGAGGTCCTCTTTCACCTTTGAATCCTTAAAATATTTTTTTGGGAAAAAAAAAATATTTGCTGTGATTGTAGGGGGAGGAGGTCTTTCTGATTAAAGAAATGCTGGGTGACTGTTGACCCTATCTTCATAATTCCCAGTCCTTGAATTCACATTCCTTAATGAGGCATTTTAAGCTTATGAAGGCAGTTTGTAACTGGATACCTGATGGAACAACTTGGTCTCTCTGTAGAAGACATGTTCACAGGCACCACAGGCTTTTACCTATGCTATACATAGAGTTAAAATATTTTACTATTGAAACAGGTCACAGATTTATTCTTCATTTCACTGAAGTCAGGACATAGCAGTGCCATATGATGCAGAATATTTGCATAGGTTTTTGGTTTTTTCCCCCCCACAGACTTCTCTTGCACCAATATTTATGAAAAAGTAACTTTTGCATCAAGGACAGTAGAACTATTCTAACACAAAGATTCATTCTGCTGTGTCAAGAAATCCTTTGCAAACAAAAGCAAATGTTTTCCCCTGCTCCAACATCTGTAAAAAACCCACAGGCATCCAAAGCTAAGCTAACTTTTTATAAACAATAAGAAAGACAATCTTCTGTGAATAACTATTTTAGCCTTTCTAACTAAGCTTTGCCATCAGATTGCTGTAATTTATTGTCCTCTGCTTCTTTTGCTTTTGCAAATCATAACCATAACTATGGAGAGGTTTTGATCTATTTAATTACAAGAATTCCAGTTGTGCAACTGGTGGCCTATTGTTTCTCTTCAATGCATGGTCAAGAGTAATTTTTAGAAATAGGAGAGGAATCTGAATAGTCATTGAGACTGAGTTTTTCCCAAAAAGAATGTTGGTGGCCTAACTTGAGATAACAGGTATGATATTGGGATATGACACTTCAGGAGGTGGCTTCTGTACAGTGATATTTCTTCATGCTTTCACAGTATTTGTATTCTGCTTAGTCTTTGTTGTACAGACCTCTGGAGAACCCCAATTATCAACTGCATGATGTGAAAAGTCATTTGTTTGCATTAATAACATGCTGTGAAAACTGTTTTATGGCTCAACTATAGAGAAAAAAATCCCACAAAACACTGTGTTGATCTTGTGTTTAGCAAGAAGAGGTGGTACCAAGAGAGCAGTTTGGATATATGTGCCCTCTAGGTTTCAGTAACTTACTGAGCTCATGGATTTAGTAAAGAGTAATTAATGTTTTTCTCACACTATTGTCTAGACATTGTATAGGAAAAGAAAAAGCTAATGGTAAAAATGTGTGTTTACCTTTTAATCTAATTCTTCCTGGATCACCCTTCTCTCCTTTTTCCCCATGCTGTCCAGCAGAACCAGGTATTCCCTTATCATTGACAAAGAAAAGAGTTATCAGTTATCTCAGCAAGGAATCAAAGTGGGAATTAAAGGGAAAATAAGATGCCTATCTCTTGCATCGTTTCCCAAAAAAGGGCCAATTAAAGTAACCAAAAGGATGTACTTGTCTCTTTTGATGTTCAAAAAGAGGAGTGTGAATGGCACATGGCCTTTCCAGCCTGACTCTGCCACGTGCACAAATACACAACTGAAAGAAATTGTAATGCCAGAAGCACTGGGCCCATGGCTGCACAGATGTGGAACTGCAAACATAAGAATATCAAGAGACAAATGACTGATTAACTCTTCCCACTGCAGACTTCAACCCACAGTGCACTGAGCAAGGGAAGCTCTGGAGGGTGGTGACTGCTGGATGAGGCTATCCTCCCAGAAGGGAACACAGCAGGAAGTGATGCTTTTTCTTCTGAATGAAAACCCACAAAGCCACCAATAAAGAAATTTCATCTGGTTAGGTACATTATATTCTTAGATGAATATATGGCTTGACAGGTTTAGAGGGGGAAATAAATACTTTTCTATATTTTTAGGCTGATTTTTGCTTTTAGCTGTCCAAGCAAGGTGCAATTTTCATATAATTGTTGGTCAGGGTCTGATCTTGCAACAGTACATGTGGATGAATATATTTAACCATGTAAAATTTACACAGAAGTAAAAGGCCACTAAGGTACCAAAACTGGGGTATTATTTAGGCAACTTTCTCTGTTACTTAAAATCTTTCCCTTAAAAATAGGTGGAGCAAAACCAGCTTATAACATGATTGACAATTTTAAATCAGGCAGCAGACTTCTGAAAAATGTGTATCTGAAACTAGAACTGACTATTTGTTACAATGTCTAGATCTGCAAGTAGGCAGTGATGAGATATTAGTGTCTGAAAAGAAAATTAAATATTTGGGAAGAAAAGAGAGCAGAAAAATGGAGAAGAATGGTCCATTAGACCAAAGCACTTCTGTACTGAAGTGAATTATTTCCTTCCAAAGTGATTACTTTGTCCTTGTTTCTCAATTAAGTAACCTTTGAACAGCAAAGTTCAGGGCAAGGCTTCAAGCCTTACTTCAGAGCCACAAGGGCTAAAACATACTCTCAAAAGTAACAAAATCTTCTGAATCTCACACACACCACTCAGGTAATAGGGTTTTAAGAAAAAGAAAGAGAGCAAATGTAAACTTTCTAATGAAACTATTGGAACTTGAATGAGAGCCCTTCCACCTGCTTCTCTCAGCCTCAAAATGAATTTATTTGCTTCTTTCTCTTTTGAAAGAACATGTTCTGGAAATTTTAAGCAATTCCATATGTGCAAAAAACCCAGTTCTATTAAAACAAACCCAAATCTCCAAAAAAATACAAAAAACCCCAACCAAGAACAACAAAAAAAATAGGCACAAAACCCCCTCTAAACAAGCCTTCAAAACAACCCCAAAACTCAACCATAGTGTCAGTTACAAAGCAGGGCATATCTACCTATATTTTCAAAGAAAACCCTCTCACACAGAAGAAACTATATTTTAAAAACCTTCTATTTGCCATCATTTTGGCATGCAGCATCCTGGATGTACATTCTATATGTCAGACCAGAAGAAGCAGATCACAATCACGGCCAAGACCAATAAATTATCATAGAGTGTGTTCCTGAAGCAGTTAGATTAAGTGGTGTTTTGAATTACTGCTCTCTGTGGGGACTAAGATAAACTATATGAGGCACATTAAAGAATCTAAGTCTGCTCCCAAAAGTAAAAACTAGTTTCCCTAGACTGTAGTAAGCTAAAGTAGATAAAATTTCCAGATAGTTTTCCAGGGCACTTTCTCCACCATTCTACTTAAATGCCTCCTGAGTTGAAAGGTGACTTGATGTTGCTTACTAAAGCTCATGAAAACTACTCACAGGGAGCCCTGGTGATCCCACTGCACCAGATGAGCCTGGGTCACCCTTTTCTCCGTGTCTTCCAGGGTATCCCATTTGTCCTTTCCTTCCCTGAGTACCTGGAGGTCCTTGCACACCACGGGGACCAGGAGGACCAGCACCACATGAGCAGAGGCCTTGACTCCCTAAATGAGTGTCAAAATTATATTGAAACAGTTGAAAAATTAATACACAAAAAATAATGCTGTCCTTTTTCTTTTCTGTGTGAGTAGTGCACAGACCATTTCATCTCATGTTATCTCACCTGCAGAGGATTGTCAGTGTCCCTTTACAGTGCTGAGTAACTCTGCACTAACAGGACTCTGCTGTCTCAGAAGCCCCAATGCCAACAAGGTCGTGTAGCCCTGTATTTGATGGGCCACATCCTTCAAATTACCATGAGCTTCTTGCACATTTAGGGTTGACACTCCTGGCAAAGGTTTGATACTCTTATTGTTGTTATCCAGGCCAACTTACCCTTCTCTCCTTTTGCACCTTTTCTTCCTGGAAGGCCTATCTGACCTTTTGCTCCAGGTGCTCCAGAGATCCCTCTGTCAGTACAGATTACACCTTTGAAAAAACAAAATTTCCAGCCATTATAAAACAGGTTTACTGTTTCCACAGCTTAGGTCGTGTGTCCTCCTCTCCCTTCTCTGGTTATTCTTGCATGAAAAGTTAGAGACCTTTCTAAATGCTTTACAATTTGTTGCTTATAGATGATACTGCAACAGACAGTATGGCTACTTGATGTTCACACATTGCTGCTCATTGCCACTATTTTTTTCTACTTAGAACTTGACTTCTTTCTTTTCTGAAGGGTGCAGATTTGCATTTCCTCCTCAGTATTTTTAACTTCAGGTAGTATATTCTTAATAGAATTTTAGTATGTGTCTTACTTCTGTAGGTTTAGATCACCCAGAAAACTATGAAAATCTTGAAATCTCAGTGATCAAAAGCTAATAGGAAAAATATGTTTTCAACATCCCTTGTAAACTTTGAAATAGCTGTCAAAATGCACTTTTCACTTCTCTGTATTTGTAGCACCAAAAAAACCAATAGATCTATTAATCTGCAGAATTCTATTCTTGTTATATAAATTGCTATTGAACCTACTGGGTAGTCCAGGTAAGCCTTGTCTTCCTGGCTGCCCTGGCAGGCCTGGTGGTCCAGGAAATCCTGGTCTTCCTGGGATTAATTCACCTGTTCCAGGCAAACCAGGGTCCCCTTGAAAACCTTGAGGTCCTGGTGCCCCACTTACTCCTGGCAGGCCAGGAAGACCTGAAAAAAAAAATAGGTAAACAGCCCATACAGCATTAATGTGAGATATCAAGGAGGAAACTCCAGACCATTCAGGACTGTCCTGAAATTCAATGCTTGAATCCAAATTCTTAGGTTTTTCAGGATGCACAAGGAAAGAGGCTCTTGCTGTTCACTTTCAAATGCTTCTTTTCCTCCTTCCCTCCATTATCTCTTTTCCAGACATCCCAGTTACTCCAGCTCTTCATAGAGAGCAAAGTCACCCTCAGCACATCCCTTTATATCTTTTTTGAGACTGAGAGCAGAAATTTTAAGCACAGCACTCCAGACACAGTTATACCATGGCTTTACTATGGTAGTATTCTCCTTTGTCTTCTGTTCCTTTTCTAGTCATTCCTAAAGTTCTGCTTGGATCATTTTGTTTCTTTTTCTGGCTTTTAAGTGCTGAGTTAATATTTTTACTGAACAGTCTTCACAGTTGGTGACTTGCATCATGCAAGAACAAAGAACAGTTTTCTTTCAGCTGCTTTCTTTCTTTCTGGTGTATAGCTCACATTTATCCTCTACTTCTCTTACTTGTTCCATCATATCCTGGTCTTCCTAGAAGGCCTGAAGGACCAGCTGGTCCAACTGACCCCATTTCACCAGCAGGACCCGGAATTCCAGGATCTCCTCGTGGACCTACAGGGAATTACAGAAACATGTGAGTTGAACACTTAATGGAATTGACAGCTTAAATCTAAATTAAGCTGCAACCAAAATTATAATTTTGGAAACTACACAAGAAAAAAATAATGTATGAAACATTTTTAAATGTGTAGCAATTTAATTTTAAGGTGGGAGGATTTGGTTACTTTGCTATGGATTCCAGCCCATTTCACAAGCACATCTTTAACTCTTCATCACTTTGTAGAAGTATCTTTGTGCTATGTATTACAAAATGCTGAGAGAAATGTTTGCCCAAAATAAATGCGTGTAGCATTTAAAATAAATGTGGATTTCATGTTATGTGCTTTGGCACTGCACACAGGGAGGTCATTTTAGGATCACCTTAGTTGAAATTATCCAGATTTTTAAAAGTGTATTTTCAAAATTGCTACAAATAACGGAATTTAAAATTGCAATTACATACTGATAAAGAAAATCTGAATCAGATGTAACCAGCTTCATTAAATTGGAAAAAGAAAATATTGGCAGTAGTTCTGTTCTCTATGGTGCAAAATGCCTCTGAAGATTGTATCCACTCACACACCATGCACATGATTCAATGTTACTTGAGCTATTAAGCATGGGGTTGTTTGTTGTATGGGCTGGAAACCATGGAAGTCTGTGGAAAAAAATTAATTTATTTTAGGATGAGGCCCCAATCTAAAGGGGAGGTTCTGCTGAACTGGGGTTTTAACTTCTGTGATCACAAGAAATTTCTAGTGCACTAGAAATACAATTTATAATGAGTTCCCTGTTGAAATGTTGAAAGACAAACTCTGCAAGTATTACATGCAAAAGCACAACCTTGCAGGCAGCAGGCCTGGCTGTTCCCCACTGCTTCCTGCTATGAAATAAGAATTTCCATACATCTTTTTACCATTAGATGAGTAAGATGGGGATAAAGGGAACTGGGACATTAAAACCCAGCCTGAGGCTAAGGGAGGAAGGTAATAAATTGACAGCTATTCTGTTGGGGGTACTAGTCCCAGGACTTTGCCCCTGCTATGCAACAGGAAACTTGATTGTAGTCTAAGATCTGTGTGTTGTGGCAATACTGAAAATAGGAATCCTAAATTATAATGGCAAGGCAAGTTCTCTTATTTGCTGTCCATTAACCAGCACAGGCTTACTTTTCATATATTTTCTGCAGATATGCTTGGGTCCAATAATGAGAGAGTCCTTCAGATCTAGCTGTGGCTGTATGCATGAAGATCTTGCACACAAACATTTAATTTGACACTTTATGTTTAACATAGTTCCAGGAAGATCAGCGAGACAAACAGAAAAATGTGGCCAAACCCACAAACACAGCCTGTGGCCACTAGGAATGTTTTGGGATTCTGTACCCTGCACCCCTAGGGACCACTTTCACACACCCTAGAAAACAAGTGCTGCACTTGATACAGCACAAAGACTAGTCAAAAATAGATACAACCTTTTATAGGAGGCAGTGGAATTCCAACAGCTCCAGGAGGACCTGGGGGCCCTTTCTCTCCTGGATCCCCCTGTTAAGAGTCCAACAATAAATTTTTTTATATACAAATGTATGGTGTACTAGAATGTAACTGAATATTTCAACAATGGGGAGGTATGTAAGGATTTGACACACAGCCCCCAGGAAACTTGATTTTGACACTTTACAGCATTTAAAACCAAGCCAAAAGATTTAAAATAATCATGTTTCAGGATGCCAGTGACTAAACAGTAATATAACCATCATATATATCTATTTAACCCTTCAAAACATGTGACTTTTATTTGATTTCATTCATTTATTGTAAATATGACTCAGCTACAGTAAATCAGTATCCATTTAATTGAGATATTTTAACAACCAATCTGTAATTAAAACTACAGAAATTCTAGACCAGAATTAGGAAATTACTTCTATGACAGATAAGCATAAAGAAAAACAGTTTCACAGTCTAACAGCTATTATCAATGGTAAGAGATACTCAAAGCTCTTATAAGAAATTTAAAACATCTGCATTAGGGAAACATAAAAGTGCTTACTAATTGTGAGGAAAATCACTTCTGCTTGGAGGATTTCTAAATTAACTTGGATTTTGCTACTTAGAATTGCAAGTGAAGTGGACTTCAGGGAAGTCTTTTATGTGGCAAATTGTATTAGACCTTTTGCTTTGTAGATGAGAAATCTGCTCTCCTTTTTCAGCAAATGGGAACTGAGAAAACAAGAATGTCAATGTGGGAACTGCGTAGTGAGGCTGCGTTCCCAGGCCTGGACTCCAGGGCCTTTTAGGACACAGTCAAGGAGAACTGGGACTGCAAAACTGGACAGCCATTCTTACACAAGTGAAAACTAGGCCTCTATGCCTCTTTCTTGGCCTTTTTTTAAATTTAATGGTGTCTCTACAGTAATTAGACAGTTCTGTCACTGACTGCTGCCCTCTTGATCTCTGGCCTGTTTCCTTCGATTGTATCTTGAAGAATGAAAAAATATCCTTGTGCCATATTTGGTTCTTTTAAATAGGAACATAAATTTGTCTTCCCTAATGACACAGAAGAGCCTTCTGTGTGGCAGGAAAGAAAAATCAAAACTAGCATTTTTCCTCCTCTGATGAATTTAGAAAGGATTTTGAGCTTTAAAATTAATTTAATGATGATAAATAATCAAAGATTTGTATAACAGATATATTTGGCCCAGGTCTTATATAATTTTCATGCCGATTTTAAAATAACACAACCAGAACATAAGAAAGAACTGAAGAGCAATCAGCCAATGTCAAACATGTCTGTTCTTGGTATCTCAAGTAATACATTCCAGTTGTGGTCTCTGAAAATCTGTTTTGAGGCTGTTAGGGCAAATGACCCTCTCTGGCTGGCAGCTGCCTATTTGCTGTGTTTTCACTGTTGGTACACTCCCACATAATGACATAGATGTTTGGATTATTTTGTTGACTGATACTGTTTTCTCTGCCCATAAAAACTTCAGGAGACTCAGCTTGCCAACAGTTTATTTAAAAAAAACCTGTGCTGCCAGCATCCAAGCTTAGGTATCAAAAGCTATGGCAACAATTCCTTGAAGTCCACTCTTTGCTTTTCGCAAGAGTTAGCATTTTTTAAAGATGAAATCTACTTTCAATGCAACTGGTGGTTTTTTCTGTGTCTCTACACCTTAAATCTGAATGTATCTTGGATTTTCTACGAACCTGTTTGTTTCAGAAAAATCTACACAAGGACAGGCTATTCCCAGGAGAAGTCTTAATCATATTCTTGTTCCTTTGGTGCATGTGATTTTTAGTAGATCATATGTAACAGCTGGTGAGGCCAGCTAAACAGTTGATGTAGTCTGGATAGGTCTGCTCCTTTCAGGAATAATCAGATTTCTCCAATTGTTTCCCAGTCAAAACTACAGCATCTGTGCAATCAGTCAGGATTTTGCCTATCTGTATTAGTGACCCTTTTTTTATTAAGTTGTGTTTATACTTGATGTGATTTCTTTTGCATCGGGCACTAGGAATTGTAATTGTAATTTCTTCTTTCTGATTCATTACTGCAGGACCTCAACCTTTTCCCTAGCATAACCTACCAACAATTAATCATGTTTTTGTTTACTCTTTGTAGTGTTAGCTGATGGCTACTCAGGCTGTGGGCTAATCAATGGAGTCTGAGGAATGCACTACTCTGTCTATAACATGACTTGTCTCAAGTTTGTTAATGAGTCCCCTAATTAAAACAATATGTAAATCAGGGTGAGATCTTCTTAACAACAAAACACAATTTGATTCTAGATTTTGGGAGCATTGGACTGCAATGAATTTTCTGTTTAAATCTGATATGCAATGTTTCAGTTTAATTAGTATCTAAATGATCTCACCACGTTGTGAAGTTGGTAATAGCCAAAGGGGAGGAAAAGTAACATCTGTGGGCTACTTTTTCCCCCTGGATATGACCACATAATTAAAATCTTGGCTGAAGAAGCTGGTCTAGCATTCTCCTGGCAGTCCTAACTTTGAAAGTAAGTCTGTGACTAAGCCAGATGTTTTTATTGTACTTTTACTTATTTACTTTATGTATTTGTCATTTCTCATTTGTAAACATGCTTTGAAAACCTGTTTGTTGCTTTCTATTTGTGTGCTTTCTACTGTGTCTTTAGCTGTATAGTACTTATGACAAGTTTGCACCAGCCACAGTTTACTTCTTTGTGTCAACACAGATTATGTAGAGTCTGTTCTAATCTTAAACTTTAGTTTATAACAGAGGTGATTTTTGTGTAAATCTCCTGAAGAAAATTTACTAGTTTATATGCAGTTTTCAAAGAAATTATTTCAGAGGGAAATAAAAACTCCTTGACTTTCGTATTCCAAAATATTTAAGCCAAGTTCATTAGCATCACAATTCCTGCAGTAATGTTTTTGTCCTCTGTGCAGTGGTAGTAACTTTGATGAGCTTTTTCAGCCTTGGTGTCACTATTGATGGTTCTGTCACCCACCTTCTGCATTGCAGCATTTCACTTCTCTTGCTCATACACTGCTGATCACTTGGACCCTATCCTAGGACTCCTTAGGCCTTTCCCCCCTGGCTAGACTCACTCCTGCTTTGCTCTCTCTGGGGTAGCATCCAGAACTGCTTTTTTCTTCTGAGTGTACTTTAGCATTGTAGATTCCACAGGAAATGCAATGGTTCCCTTCATTCAAGCCTCTGTTATAACTCAGAATTACAATATGATCCAGTAGTCAGAATTTTATTGGTTCTGCAGCCTGCAGAAGAAAATTCCATAAACTTTTGTCCTGAAATGCCACTAGACTGACACCTGGGTCTTCTGAAATTGTTTTAAGCATCTCTTCTACACTTTAAATATTTTCCTGTTTTACTGCTTAGCCCCAGGATGTGACACCTGCACTTCTAATCTCTAATGGGAAGCAGCAGGTATTGTAAAATAAAAGACAGTTATTGTCATCTAAGTGAGCCAAAGTTTAAACACAGCTGGTGTGAAGGAGTCCACTCCCTTACCATTCTGGTAAACATCTTGGAACAATTACTTAAGTGAATGGATTGAACGAATGCCAAGAGATTTTGGTCAATGATGCAAACAGGCCCATCTGAATGGAATTTTGCCATCTCATTGGGCCAGTTTTCATCCTCATTTATAGGATCATACTATTAACTAAATAGCAGCTTCCTTTACCTCCCATACCTCCCTGGGGAATGCAGCTCAACCATGAATACCCTGCAGAGTACTACAATTCATGGATTAGGTAGCTATCCTGGTATACTCACAGGTAACTATTGGGATTACTAATTCCTATGGTATGTAAAATAGAATTCCCACTCCCACATGCACCAGCTAGGAATGTTTTCTTACATTTCTATTTGCTACCACAACTATCATGAAAACAGTAAATCTTTAAAGAAATTATGATTGTATAAAGGGAAATGACTTGATAAGTGGGTACATTTGGGAGGAAATACTGGCACAGATGGGAGTGGGGTGTGAATGTGTGGTCATTTTTTTACCTGTATGCCTGGATAGCCAGGTTGTCCAGGAAAACCAGCAAATCCTGTTTCACCCTGGAAAGGATCACATAAATACAATTTGATTAATCTGTTAAGACATACTTACTTGAGCAAAACCCAGTAAGGCAGTCATACAGTACTGTCAAGTTATAATTGTGTACACAGCTTGTTTCAGAGAATTCACTAGGTTTGTACAGGAGGTGGTGATTCACAGACTCTCCTGTGTTGGAAAATTCACAGCATGTATTGCCAGGTTATTCAGACAGTGCTCAGCAGATTCAGCAAAGCTGGGGCATAGAATTAGTTGGAATACATACCAGCAGACTGATAGACTGTCTGCTTAATACAGCTGAAATTGGTTTGCTGCCTGCTGAATGGCTCTCTTAAACTACTGCATGGAAAGCAGCTGCACATCAGCTCTCTCCTCTTTTCATGATTTTCTAATATACTCCTCCAGCCAGTACTCAAACTCTATAGGTAGGCAGGAGCAAAAAAGTGGAAAGTATTTTTGCAGATAAAACAGTCACCTGGAACATAACTCTAGAGGCAAATATTAATACATTAATGTGATTTATGAACAGCACAATCACTACCTTAACTAAAGTTGGGAAAGATATAGATCTATATACATACATCTATTTTTCTTTATTCCAGTAAGATGTTGTAAGTTCCTACGTAAAATTTAGCAGACTTGGCATCACTGGAATTTCTCAAGACAGAAATATGAACAAAACATGCATGCATCACAAAATTACACAAAAAATGTCACCATAAAAAACTAAGTTAACATGCTGCATAACTTTCCTATTATGCTGTATGCGTGTCCCACTGAGTTCTCCTTCTCCTTGCAACTTCAGATTCCATTAGCAAATTTCAGCCAAATTTCAAAGAGTGGCAGAAATTCAAAGACAGAGAGTTCATAGAGCTTCTGCAGCAATAGGTAGCAGAAAAGAAAAGAAGGAATGCAACCTGAGCTGTGAAGTGGAAATTCCAAATCTGCACAAATCCACAGAAAACAAAATGTCATTGATCTCACTGTTCAGGAAGCTGCTTATACTTTCTGCCTTCATACCTTCATTCCAGGAAAACCTGCAGGTCCAGAAGAACCAGGATGACCCTAATAAAAACAAGTAGACTGTAAGTTAAAACAGTAAAAACTTACCTAAACTTAAACCTTTTCAGAACTGCTGATAGTTAATATTACATAGATAAATATTACTTGGGATATCTTAAAAAAACTTCGCAAAGATTTTGCAAATAGTTTCTGTGAGAAATGGATGAGAATTAGAACTATAGACCAAGCAAGCCAGTCAGGTCTTCACTTAAAATTTTTACCATATAGCATCAAGCACAGTAGTGGAATGCTGCTGCACTTTAGCACTGTTAGGCAAATCAAGCACAAGTTGCTGTAAAAAACTGCCTTCAACACGTATGGAGAACATTAAAATTACTGTGTTAGTACTGTGCTATTCCAGAGCAGCCTTATGCTGGTATAAATATTTAGAGGATAACCCTACAGATTTACTTTCTTTCCAAGGAAAGTCTATATATGCTTATGTTTAAATCTGAGACAGGCTAAGTTCCAGGGCAAGTCTCCTAAATATTCTATACAGGAAGCATGACAGGTTAGTTTAAAAAAAAATCTTTAAAGTCTTTCTTAAAATTGCAAACTTAAATTGCCTAATTATAGTGAATTTGTTATACAATTTATTGTGCAACTTTCTTACCTGCAATCCAGGGAATCCAGGAAGGCCTTTTTCACCCTTTTCTCCTCTCCCAAGTATGCCCTAGAGCAGTTAAAATAGTTTTTTTAACCAATATGCTCAGTGAGGTGTGCCATAAATTTAAATTTTTGTGCATGTTTATTAAATTACATATACACTACATTGATGGCTCTAGTTTCTCCTGTGAGACTCAGTCACTGGGGCTGACTTCACACAGCATCACCAGCAGTGCCTAAGTAGCTCCAGTTATTTGAGGAACCTGCTCTGGTCTCTTCTCTAATTTTCATATTATTTCAGCAGTTATCCTAAGTAGCTCCAGTTATTTGAGGAACCTGCTCTGGTCTCTTCTCTAATTTTCATATTATTTCAGCAGTTGAATTTGTTGTTTGGTTTGTTGTTTTTTTTAAGTTCTGGACATTGTTTGAGCTGCTTCAGTTGATTTCTCTGATCCTGCTTATGGCTAACAAGTGCATGTATTATCATCTACATAGACAACTAGTACTGGAGCATGTATGTAAAGCCCATCTTTTTCAATGTAAATCTGATAGAAAAAGATTAGCTTTGTTCTCTTTTCCAGTGCCAAATAACAGTGGCCTTTTATGATGGAAAACAAACTTCTGAAAAAGTGCTAAACTTACAGCTCAGAAATGTGATGTTCGTGCTTCTTTTATCTTCTCTTCTGCTACAAAGCTAAATAAGTTTTTAACTTAAACTAGTCTTTTTTTTTTTCTCCAATTATCCTCCCTTTTTCTGAGATCTGGCAGCTTCCTGCCTATGGATTTTCCTCTTCTGGCACCTCAATGTTTAAATTGATCATGTTGACAGAAAGTAAAGAAAATGTAAAATAGACAGTAAAGAGCAAGTCTGTCTCCAAACTCTGCCTTCTCTACCCATGGTAATATCCATTACGGCAAGTAAAAGTCTTTCCTCAGCCTTCTGGGGTAAATATACATCATGTCTCCTTAAGAACACATTCAGATCATCTCTGTTTCTCTTCTTGAGGAAAAATAATCTGTACTTGTATTTTCTTCACAGTTCCAATCCATTATGTCAACAGCCCAACGGGCAGCAACACTGACATTTTGCTACCAGGCAACACAGTCTAGGTATGTATAAAACAGACTCAGAAAGATTTTCCAAAGCGTTTTGAAATAGTTTTGCTTTCACACTGATTTAGGTGGTGATTAAATTTCACAGCAAAAAATGCTGTGCTTTAGAAGTTTAACATCATAACCACAGAAGGACTTTGCCAGTACCATGGGAAAAAGAAGTCCCGTTACTTACTTTGGGTCCATGTGGCCCTCTGTATCCTGTTACCCCAGGTAATCCTTTTTGGCCCTACATACAAAAGGAAAGTTTTTGTGCATATTAACATGCAGGATGTGCCTATGTGCTTAAAAACTTTTTTTAAGTCCTACTCTGAATTAGAATTGGTTTTTTTTAAGCAATGGGTGTGTTTCTTTCGGTGTCCTAGACACAAGAAAAGCAAGAAAACCATTTATGTACTTAACTTTATTTCTGTTAGTGCTGTCAAACCAGCATAGTGACTGTGGAGGAAGATATATCTATCTTTCACTTCCAAGGATGTACTAACAGGGCTTTGTTCCTACAAACATGCATGACAGTAGTTCTTCTTTTAATTTGCTGCTCTTCTTGGTTTGATGCAAGCACTCACAAGCATAAATCTACACTTTTGAGCACAGCTCCAGTCTGAATGGGGTGCATGGCTGCTTACATGGCCATGATTGTGCCATGCTGTAGACAGCAAATGTCCCACTTCCCAGGAATGTGGGGAGTTTATGGAGGTTCTTTTGGTCCTTTCCCTTTCTTCATACACCTGCATAGCAACCATTTGCATGACCAAAGCCCAAGGTCCAACATGTGAAATCTGCTCATTCCCTGAGATGAGGCTGCAGGAGCTGGCAATGCCAACTTCACCGTTTCATGTGTTTATTTAAGGAAATCAGACTTGAGGACACAGAGGGCTCTGTAGCAATATAGGGCTCTGTAACACAGTTTTTGTTTAAAAATAACATGAGTTAAAAACATTCTAATGTTCTAAGCCACTCAGCTGTAGCTATGGTAGGTGTGATGCTGAAGAAGTCCAGGAAAGTTGTGGATGCCCCATTCATGGAAATGTTCAAGGCCAGTTTGGATGGGCCTTTGAGCAACCTGGTCTAGTGGAAGGTGAACTGTCCATGGAAGAGGGATTGGGACTAGCTGATCTTAAATAACTCTTCCAACCCAAACCATTCTATGATTCTGTGATAAAACTTATAATAAAAATTTACAACAAAATCACACTTAATTTTTATACTAAAAAGAGCACCCTAGAAGGGTTAGGGTTAGTTCAAAACTGTAGATTTGAGTACAGTTGCCAGTGAAATTAATTTTACCTGTGCAAAATTTAAACTATTAGTGAAGAGCCGCAAAGAGTTTCAATAGCACTGTAATCAAATTTGCCAAGATGCCTGAAATATGATTTGCTAATGACAAAAAGTGAAGAAAACTAAGGGGCAAGGGCAGTATCTCCTTTCTACATCAAGACTGTCTTGCCTCCAAAACATGAGCTAAAATACAGGTGGGGTGTTGTCTCCTGAGAGCTTGTAGGATGGCTGCTGAACACAGGATTCTGCTGCAGCTGGTGGTTTCTTACAGAAAAATAGGTTTTTCTTATGCCATCCTTGCAAAAATTACATCACAGGATTGTACTTGCCAAGTTGAGTACTGTTAAATGTGATGACAAGTGAGCACCTTTTGTCCTTTGAACAGCTGAGCTCCAGGAGGTCCAACTAACAGTGGAGACCCAGGCAGCCCAGGCAATCCGATGTCGCCCTGTGGAAGCCAAAGCAACAGCAGACATGTTCCATGCAGTATTTCAGTGACACTCAGCTTGTTTTCCTGTTGTACCACAGCACCACATACTTCTCTATTCACTGAGAATGTACTATTTACCTGCTAAAGGTAAAGGTTTGCACTGAGATCTGTAAGCCTCTTTACCATCTGTCCAGATGAGTAAGGCTGGCAATCCTATTCTCCTGAGTCATTAAAAATAATGTTACAGCTAAGGAAATAAATGAGTATGCCTGGCTCCTGCTCCAAATCTGCTGTGGAGACAGTAGTTACAGGACTGTCAAATCTCTTATGTATATATAGCCTCTCACCTTCTAGACCAAAGCCTTTGAGCACAAGACTTTGTCAATGTGAAATGAAATTAGTGATTTGCTATGGAATGTGATTTGCTATGTGTATGTTAGACACTTGCACAAATTCAAAGAACTGATTGGACCAATTCATAGAAGAAATATCAAATATTTCACATTGGTTCTATACATCCTGAGTATGCTAATATAGGTGGAGACTGGTAGAGGAACTGTATTATGTGCTTCTTGCACCCTTTCCTTGACATCTGTTCTGCACTTAGCAAGAGATGAGATTCAGGGACTGATCTGGTCCAGCCCCTGTCCCTATATAATCACAAATATTGTGATTACCTGGGCAGTGTCTGTTCAGAATGCATGTAAATTCTAAGTAACACTAATTGTTGCTTTTCAAAATCTTCAGAGTGTGCTTGATTCCTGCATGCAGCTCACTGAAGGAATCACTTCTGCTCAGAATTAATTGATTCAATAACCTCTTCTAACACGATTAGCAGGAGACAAAGCCACAAATGAATGGGTTCCAGGAAACCCAACAAGACTCTATTATTCTTCTAACTCTACAGCAATAATATATTTAATATTTGTTTTCTTACCGGCTCCCCCTTTTGTCCCTCCACTCCAATCCCTGGATTTCCCTAATTGATAAAGAATGAACACAGTTTCAGCATGATCAGAAAATATATTAGAACAGTAAAACATTAAAAAACATTAGAGTTTAATTAAGTAACTCTTTTGAAAAACTTGATAACAAATAACCATAAGGAACAGTTCAAAAAGTTGTATAGATTATGATTTCACTAACAGCTTCAGAGGCTGATACCTACCTGTTCACCTGGCAAACCAGGGTCACCTGGAATACCCTTTAAAAGAAAATTAAAAGACAAGTTAATATGCCTGATTTAGAGACAGTTTTTGAAACTTGTTTTCTCTTGCTTATAGGACCCAGAGGCAGAATTTTCTCTTGGGGTATATCTATTCCAAAGTGCAATTCACTTCACTTGGTCACTACTTTCAGGAGGGCTGACCTCTGGTTTCCCCCTTTTCCTGTTCTCCCACAGGTGTTCTTGGGAAAAGGGATTCAAGAGAGAGCACCAGGAGCATTTCTCCATGACCACAGACTGCCAGGATGACACATGTTTACGCAGACATGGGAAGGAACAACATATTCCTCAACTTCCAAACTCATAAGGTAAAGCAAAAATCTATTTTATCATCTGCCTCAAAAATTACTTCTGGGCTTTGATTCACATTAAGGCAAGTTCTAAAATGGGTAGACAAGAATGAATACATATTGTAAGGCAAGGTTGTGTAACTATGGTTATCTTACAGGCAAGCCTGGATGGCCTGGGTATCCAGATGGGCCCATTGAACCTCTTGACCCTCTAGGTCCCTGGAAAAGATGGCAAAAGGTCTTTTTGTGAAAATAGAAAGAACTTGCCCTTTTCTACACAAACCCATCCCCTCCAAAACACCTTGGACTCAGCCTACTGGCCACTGGATCCCACCCACAGCCCAAAGCTTACACCATGCCTGAAATCTCCCTGTGACCAGAGCAGCCCAGCACCAGCTTCTGGGTAATACTGGACAAGGCACAGTTCTGTTATTAATGCACTGAGAGTTCACTTTGTCAGCAATTGTGCTATGGTGCAGGGACTTGATACAATTTATCAGTGAACACCTTTTTGAAGAGAAACAAGAGGAAACCAAAGCCATCCAGTATGTGATTCGGCAACAAAATTAAACTCTCTCTTCTTCTTTCATGTTCTTATGGCTGGAATATGATAGAGTGCTACTTATTCTGGAGAGACCTATCAGATACTGTAGAAGAAGATTCCACATCTTGAATTTCACAGAGAAAATATTCTGTGAGTACCAGGGCAACAGCTGCTCCACACACAGTTAATGCAGGTGAGGATGGTCTCTTTCTGCTCTCTTTCAGCCAGCATGAACTGGCCATGGGAACAGGCTATACAGACTGAATGTTTCTCAGACTTTATTCTGGAATTTTGCTATTTAAGGCTGGCAGAGAGAAACCCCAATATTTCTTACCATACTAAGGAGAAAAAATTGAAGATCTTCAAGACAAAAAGCAGTTACAGAACCCACTGACTGTACTTACAGGCACGCCAGGGGGTCCAGGATCACCTCTCTCTCCCTGTAATGACAATCATTTAGCAAATGAACCAGTTCAAGCTTTCTTGTGGATATTTTCTAACTTTACAGATATTAGGATCATCACCTATCTGTTAGCGTTGTATATGTGTTTTTAATTTTTTTTTTGCACTAAGTTTTATTAACTATTGAGAAGTAATGGAACAATTACGTTTGCTATACATGTTTCCCTATAATAGATATTTTTTTTCATTATCAGATACTTACTGGAAGTCCTTTCCCAAAACGTGAAATATACACTGAATTTCCTTTTTCTCCTTTTTGCCCTGGAATTCCCTTTAAAGAAAAAGAGTCTTTTAAAACATGATCCACTTACTGATATCCTACATTTCCACGGAGACTGTATGATAACTTCTCAGGCTGTGACTTTCTGGTGCCCTTGTATCACAAGATAATCCACTAGGACCATGAATGATCATTTTATCTAACAAAACCTTCTGAACAGTTGAGCAAAACAGCTTCCCACAGCTTCTGGACTCCTGCTCTGTTAAGATGCTCCTTAGCACTTGAGTCCTTCAATATTCTACAATCTTCACAAATCTTGCCTTTAGCATCAATATGCCTTTTTTTTCTTTCAGGGAGGCAGTGGCTTTTAGCACTAGCACTCTGCCTTCCATGAAAGTTCATTGTGTGATTCAGAAGAATTTAAAGTGATGTTGCATATAGATAAAAAAAATAAAAGTATGGACTCTATTAGATACATAGTATTCAATATTTCCATCTATTAGGAAACCTGTTTCAGTCTATTATAAAAATCTTATACCTAGGAGTCGTGGATTTTAAAAATTAAGTTCCCATGGTACTTGCTGTGGGGTCCTTTATAAAACCCTGATAATTGTAGCAGCCTCAAAAACTCAATCTGCATTCGCATGAACAGATGTTTTATTTTGCAAAATTTAACTATTATGCTCCATTTACTGTTAAGAGCATGATATGTACATATCTGAAGAACAGATATATAAAGACATTATTTCTGAAGTTTTCCATTTGAAATCCAAATACAGTGGATATAATTTAACTAAGTTAACCACCTGACTACTGAGTTCAATAAAATGGGACACTGTCAACCACTTTAAAACTGTACTGGTACAGTGTTCTTGATATCATAAACTGGCTGTCCAAATCCTGCAGTCAGAATGAAACAGGGAAGGTATTTCTCCCAGGAATGGTACTATAAAAGGAAGACTTGCAGGTGTCTGCAGCTGGATATAGCTACAGTAGATTGGATACAGGTTACAGATAAACAACAGCTGCTAGGGAACACATTAAACAAATCAAATTTATCTTTAGTTATTTTATATGTGATCTCTTTTATAATATAATATCTCTGTTAGATTCAGTTTGTTATCTTCTATATGACTTAGGTAAGGTCTTACAGATAGAAATGATTTTATTTTCCAAAAAGGTCAATGAAGTAAAGCAGGTGAATATGTACATGGTGTTAAATAAAATTATACAGGACAATGTTATAAATAAGAATTAGATAAAAACGTTGGCTGTAATGTACAGTCAAGTTAGTACCTGGTGCAACAAATTGATTTAAAAATAGGCAGTCTGCATAGAGAGGTTGGAAGGGCATTCTTGCACACAAGCAAATGTGGTTACTATGTGTTGTTTTCCTGGGTAGCTAAATGAATTTGCACTGGAATTTTAGTATGCATATCCAAGGCTACATGCCTATTGTATCTCACTGCTTTTGTAAGTTGCAAATACTTTTCTAGGCCTGCCAAAGAGCATGCTCCTGAAATTGGTAGGATTCATCCTGTAAATTGTCCCATTCCTGTTCTTCCTTTATGCCACTTGTCTAATTACAAAAAGTAAAACTCTGTTTTGAAGGCCATAGTAAGTAAGGAAATACAGGTGATCTTAGAGTTTCAGCAGTAGTAATAAGCTACTTTCAGAGGTATAATAAATGAGGTTATTAGAAGTTTAGAATGTTGTGTCTTTCATAGCATGAAATTGTATTTTATTCTAATTGCTATCATCTTTGATAACATCATTACACTCTAGCACCCTCTCCACATTTTTCTAATGGCTGAATTCAGCATTTTATTTAGCTCTCACTAAACACTTTCATGTAAAGTGCAGTTGTTTTTATTGTGTTACTTAGAAAATTTCAGGGAAGCTGTTAGACCAACTAATCAGCTCTTATTCATTCAGAACTAAAACTTGTTTCCACAAAAGTCAAAGACTGGTGACTAGAACAGTTCAGCAAAATTTCTTTGGAGCTAGTAATTTATTTTCCTTAATGACAAGAATCTTTCTACCTTCAGTAGTCGAGTACTGATAACATAGCTACTTAAACATTTTAAAGTGCCTTCCATTTTAACAGAAAAAGTAAACAAACATTAAAGTGCTAATTTCAAACATTTGAACAGTGAAATGATATCTGCATATACAGATACATACCCAGGCAAGACTAGGAGAGCACAGAACACATATGTGTAAAAAAGTGGTACCAAATCTTAGAGTGTAATGGGATTTAGGCTTGTTGAACCTTCCACTTAGTTTTAAGTCATCTCATGTATGTCCCTACTAGTAATGATTTTAAGAACTTTCAAGTACTAATGAATGGTATGGTGGTTTCAAGCTACTCCTTCTCAGCTGGAGTGGCTCCGTTCTGGGGAAACAAGTGAGTTGAACTCTCAAATACTTCAAGGATTTTGGAGCTTATTTCACATACAAGCTTAATCTGTTAAGGCAGTGTGTTTCATTCCCATTAACCTGTGTAAGAATTCCTGGGAATTCCCTGTGCAGCACTGTAAAGCTGATGCCACAGTCTGAGAGTCATTTTAAGAGCTGTTAGCTTGGAGGGGAAATGCACATGCCCAGCAGGAATGCCTTTCACATACATAAGGACCTTGTGGTCCCCTATAGCCGTTTTCTCCTGGAAATCCGGGGTCTCCCCTCAGGCCATTGCAGCCGTCCAAACCAGGCTTGCCTCTGGGTCCTTCCCTTCCTGGGAGGCCCTGAAAGACAGGTTAATATTTATTAGAAATACACTAAGTTTAATGGGAAATTACTTTTTAAATTAACAGAACAGTTTAGAAACAAATATATCTCAGATGTGAATGAGATGACCTCTCACAGTAGTGCTGGTTTCATACTCTTTTGCATTAGAAGTGTCTTCTATTCTGTATAGATTTTTTTGTGGTGTAGAACAAATTAGGTAAGTCTTCTGTTTACTTGGGGTTTTTGATGCATAGCAAATATAACAGGGACAACACTGGTTAAGAGGACGAGACTGTGTTCTCACTTGAGTGAAAAAGTAATGTCTTCTCAGAGAACAGACTCTAGCTCTCTAGCTAAAGTCTTTCTTGTGGCTGTAAAGCTGAAGATACCCACCAAAAAAAAAAGTAATCTCAAGCAGCTTCATGGTTTTTTAATTGTTAGGATAAAACAAGTAAAAAGAGGATACAGCTTGACTCAGGCATACAGTAATTACAGAGACTGTGATTTTTCTAACCTAGCAATAACTAACCAGTGTCCAGATAAGGATTAGTTCTACTAAAAATTATGAACTGAGCAATACAAAATGAGATTTTTCTTGGAATGATCTTCCTGTTGGGGAAAAAAAAACTATTTTTCACAGAATGAAAGATTTTCATAAGGACAAAATATTAATTTTGACCCAAAATTATTTTTTGTGGGGAAATCTTAAAAATCAACAAGAAAGTATCCTCCTGGTCATTTGCCTGAAATGCTTTTGTCAATTCTACCTTCTTCCTGTCTGTGAATGTTTCAGTCTAATTTGTGGACACTGTTTTTAAATTAACATTTTATGCAAAAAGAATATACATTTCTTGGGACCGCTTCCTTTTTTTGTGCCAAATTTTGGGCTTGTGACCTCTGCATTATCCAGACATTTTGGCAACAGTCCCAGTGTCAAATGTGGACAGCTGACAAACAGATGCTACAACACCCACTCAGCTTTTGGTTCGTTTTCACTTTCAAAATTCAACATTTTAACTTTGTTTGATCCATATGAAACAGGAATTCAGTTCTAGTAGAGTATTTTGAAAAATGCAATGTCTAAGATACTATATCATCAATTTTCACACTGAAGAAGACATACATAAAAATACATTATCACAGGCTTATAAAGACATAATTTGGACCCACTTTGCCTATTCATGTTAAAATTACTGGACCCAGTGGTTATGTTTCTTTCTGCAAAAGGACTACAAGCAAAAATCAGAATGTTTTAACAAAAACCAGTGCATCATTTGAGATATTTTCAGAGATGTTAAGAATGAACCAAGCAGACTATAGTCTGTATAGAGCCTGAGAGAAGAAATACACTGCATTTGAGCCTAGCTCTGACACATGCTCCATGGCCATGGGTAGAGTCTGCCTTCACTGCCCCACTCCTCCATGAAAATTCTGTACTTACCTCATTGGCATTTGGTGGCATTTGTTATCAATAGGAAACACAGTTGAAGTTAACCTAGTTATTTTACATTTTTTCAAAATATGTAACACTGAGAGAAATTATATCAATAAACATATAGCCAAACAATTCAGTGAGTGTGTTATTCTGTTAGAGCACTTGCTATGAATTTACAGGACCTGTAATTTTTATAAAGAAATATTTGTTTAATACGTACAGGTACACCATCTAAACCAGGAAATCCTGGAACTCCAGTTGGGCCCTAAAAACAGGTGATATGAAAAAACAAAGTTCATAAAGTCATTAACTCTGAACAAGAGTGAAAAACAAGAATATGTGGTACTATATAGCAAGAAACAAAAAAAACCAGTCTTGTTTGAAATATGAATCAAAAGCCATAATTTTCAGAAATTAAATATCTGAAAAAAGCTTCTCTGGGCCTAGCAGAAGACTAGTGCCAACAGTTACCCATGTAACAGGTGGTACAACACAGGACAAATGTCTGATACTCAATAGTCATTCATCCCCAAAGATTATAAAATGACAGAGAACAGGAGGTTGCCTGTAATTTATAAAATATTTTTGTACACAACTTTACAATCCTGCTCCTGTTGTGATAATAACAGCAGCACAATTTTTGTTTACAGCATTTACATTTCGAGAATGTAAGTTACTGACATTAGTGATTTCACTCTGAGATCAGTCAAATTAGACTATTAAAACAAATATGAAGTACCAAGAGCCAGGGATTGTACAGGTATGAAAGATATTAATCTAAACTGCAATTTATAATCTCTAAGTGGTAATAAAATTCTGTTTAGTGCAGCACTTTTAAAAGCACAATACTGCTCCCTCCAGTTCCACATTCCTACATCTTCTTTGAGGTTGAGAGTGACATAGTATGTGACAATCAGAGTCTGTCTATTCATCATATTTTATGTCTTCTGACAACTCTAATTTTGCAATCCACAGCAAAAAATCTCCTGAAATATTTTTTCAAGAATTAATTTTCTGTAATTAACTTCTGTGAGAATTTTGTGTGAGCAAGCGTTAGGCAAATGCTTTTTGGTCATTCAGGTTCTGTTTCACTCATCAACATTTAACATTACACACTGTATACATTATACACCTAAAAGAGGTGTCTGTGGTGTATCCTACCTTATCACCTTTTTCTCCAGCTGGCCCAGGCTGCCCATTCTCACCTCTCTGTCCTTTCTCCCCTGGCAGACCAGCTGGTCCTGTAGATCCCAAGGACCCAATTGGACCTTGAGCTCCCAGCTCACCAGGCTGACCCTGAAAAGAGTGCAAAGCAGTGAATAACTACTGCTGCAATCCCCACAGCAATTCAGAGATGACTCTGGATAAAACAAGGCTCACAATGGATAAATATTCATGATTCAAAAGTCTGCAGAACTTTCCCGTGGATTAGGTGCCGTAGGAACACAACCTTCAAGTTTAACAACTTGCTCAAGGTAATAATTTCTTTTCACCTTCATCAGGTTTCCAAGACCACCTCTCTGAAATGCTTGGGATAACCTGCAAGTCCTCCTGGCTCCACCAGTTTAAGTGTCACCTTTTGAAAGCCTAGGACTACAATGAGCATTGTGTTTTCCCACCAGAAAAATGAGGACTCATTTTAGACAAAGGGACTTCGTACACAATTAGAGCAAATCAAGCGAGTTCCCCCTTTCAAGTCATGATATGCCAATTATCTTAAATTTTTCTAGCTCACATTTTTCATAATCTCTCTCATATCTTAGTTCCTAATTTAAAACTTGTGAAGTCTGCTGGAGAAAAAAATAATAGTTATGAATTAACATATTTACAGAAAGTATCAATTTTAATAGATTGTGTTAAAATGGGTTGGGAGGTTGAAGAATGTAATTTATCTATAAATGGCTCCAAATTGCATAGTTGTACTTCATTACCATACAATCTCCATAGATCTCTATTAACTTTCCCAAGGTAATATACATTCTCCCGAAGCAAAATTACTTCCCATGCCATCTGGACTTTTCAGTCTGTAACACTGGTGTGGAGTTGTTTCAGATGTGTTGCAGTTTTTGTTCTGCACTGCTCAACAACTATGCAATCATAGATTCAAAATGCTGAATAAAGCAAGCTTTCTAATCAGGCTTCACAAGTGAGCTGTCTACACTTCCACCCTACAAAAATCTACGTATTTGCAGGTCTTTATTTCTCTTACACATCTTTTTCATTTTATATCATTACCCTTGTTNTTACCCTTGTTTACTGATAACTTGTTCTATTTCCAAACTGAAGACTGTTTTGTTTTCTTTCCAGACTTCATCCATTCATTATAATTAATTATTATAACTATAATTAATTATATTAGTTACACAGTATGTATAATCAATCAATAATTTATTATAATATAGAATTATTATTATAATTCATTATAATCCAGTATTTTAAAAGAGAGCAAAATGGAACTCCATACATTGCTGAGAAAACCCTATGGCTTTAGGACCACTTGAGGGCAGTAAAAGACATTTCAGTATTCACAGAAGTAACAGACTATTTCTTTACTTTTATGAATGGATTGAAGGAAGAAAAAAAAAAAAAAAGATGGAAATGAAAGACGATTGTAAGAAGATATGTAGCTTCAGGAAGCAAAAGAACTGCATTCTTGCTTCTCAGTGTAAACATTTCAGCAGGCTGAATCTGTCTGGACAAAATCTTGTGAATTACAAGCAGGGACTTAAGATTCTTTTACTTTTTATTCATTTTCTAATTGTCTTTTTAAGATCAGTGTGATTTGACGGCTGGACAAGAAGTGAAGAAATGTATGGTATGCATCATTCAATCAAATCAGCAAAGCAACAGAGAAGGTAATTTACTACATGTTTGGGCAGGAATGTACTGTAGGTTCATGCCCCAGTGGAAGTAGGGCTGGATGACCACTGGCCCTTAAGCTACGACCAGGATCTTAGTCCAGAGGCTGGGAAAAGAAGTCCTACATTTAGAAATAAGGACCACCTGAAAAAATAATCCCCATATGAGTCATGCTCCATTTATCTTCCCTCACTCCTCTCACTTCAGCCTTGATCCTGCTTCCAGAGAAGTCACAGGCAAAAACTCCGGGGTAGAATCGACATGTTGTCTTCTCTAACAGTTACAATTTTTGTGATACCAGAATTTCATCAGTGTAAAATATTATGCAAATTAAGGGCTACTGGTATTACAAGCTGATGATTCTGCATCCTTGTTAACAGAAGATGGACAGTCAGGATTCTGGGTGTTGAGTGGTTGCTTGCATGAACAGTTGCAGCCTGGCTACTGGCAGTGCCTTCCTCATTCTAGGTTAGAATGAATTTATTAATTGAAGTACTTCTAAGGCAGATATTATGCCCTTTAAATACTTGATTGAAATAAATAATTAGACAACCATTTTAATTAAAGCATCATTTTGAGTACAAGTGAAATGAATCAGACTAATAAAATACAACTGTTTGAACCATTAACTTTGCTGGAAGTGGTATGGATTTTTAGTTCTCTAAACTAGCTATTACCTTGAAAAATGCATCATTCATCAACAGGAAAAGTCAAGCATAAGATATTTTGCACTAATGCAAAGATTTTTTAATGTCTTTGTCTTTTAATGCATTTTGTTGACAACAGGTTTCTGCACCAACTTCAGTATTTTTAATTAATAGTGTATATGCTCTGCATTCAAGAGTTGAAGGAGAAAATTTTCTAAACATGTTATATCCTTTGGACAGTTAAGAAACATTATTTTTATTGCACTCAGAAAAAAAAGCTAAGACACTGTAAGCATTCTATGGTAGTTTTTATAATGAACAAATAAACACTTCTAGGACATGTAGTCCTTTAGGTTCATAAAATGTCTTCATTTGGTGCTACCCTGTGAATTTAATTGACTCCATGGTCTTCAGCAGAAGGTAGTGAAGTCATAGAACAGAGTCACTGAATTCAGAATTCACAATGGGTTTGGCAGCTGATACAACTTTAGCATGCCATGTGAAGCTGATGGATTCTCTCTCTTTCTTTCAGCTCAAAGACTGATAATGACTGGAGCTTTGTTAAGACCAAACTGATACCATGCCATAACATCCATTATCACATCTATTATTTGTGCCCATCCAATGTGACTACCACAGCATTACAGTCTCAGGACAGCTGTAAAAATAAAGAGGATGAAGGTAGTCATGCTCATGTGGAAATGACAAATTAGCTCAGATAAAATGAACAGAATATTATGCCTGCTCTGCCATCTGATGCCAATAAATTCCTCTAGGTTTTCAGTGCCTTGTTAATTGTCTAGGTCAGGAGCTACCATGCCAAGACTATGGTCTGTTATTTTAGCATATCCTGGGCTTGACCTGCAGTAAGAAATTGACTTTAAGCAAAACAAGGTTATATTTTTTTTTAATTAACTATGCTTCCTAAGACTAAAACTGCAAATACTTCAGAATCATGCAACAAAACATTTAATACTGTTAATGTTACTGTTTGGAAAAGGCAATGGCCAAGGTTATCTGGAATTATTTTTTTTTTTTGATGCATGAGACTGAAGAGCACCTGATTTTGAAATTCCCTTGAACACTTAACTGTCTCAAGCACAATGTTTTAAAGGAGTCTTAATTGGAAATAAAAAAACTTAATGCAACTCGAGTGAGTTGTCTTGCTTCTTGTTATCAATAAAGTAGAAAGAAGCTCAGTTATCACCTTCAATGAGGACAGTACCCCACGTTACAGGCTATGGAGAAGTACCAGTGATTTATGAAATGCACTTACCTTCTGTTCATAAGAACAGAAGTGAAAATGCCCAGCAATTCCATGGATATTGTAAGCAAATAATGCAGCAAGCCTTTGCACTGTGCACTGGACTCTGGCTTGTAACCAGTCTTTCTCATTTCACCAGGAGCAGGACAAAGCAATAAAATAAAGCAGTCTGTGGACAAGAGAGGAGTGCTCACAAAGGCGTTTGGAGAGATGTTTTATTTTGTAGTTTGCTTAGTGAGGTGGGGGCATCTGCTGCTGCTCTAAGCTCCACCCATGAACTCTCCCCTTTTGGAAGAGCTGGTCAATTACAACAACAAAGCCACAGCTTCCAGGGCTTGGGGAGGGTGTCCATTCTGGAAGATTCTACTCCTCACTGAGTAAGACTAGAACCAAACTAATTTTCACTGTAAGTCAAAGCTCAAAAAAACCCAGAACAAACCCTCTTCTAAATATAAACCTGATTAAGATGAGATAAATATGAGGAATCACACAATTTGGCATTAAATCCAGTCTCTTGTCCTTAATAGACCAAATTAGATAATTTCTTGCAAAAGTAATGCTTAGAGCTTGACTTTTCATAGAATCGTAGAATGGTTTGCAATAGAAAGGATCTTAAAGATCAAGAAGTTCCTGTGTCATGGTTAGGAACACCTTCCACTAGACCAGGTCACTCAAAACCCCATTCAACCTGGCCTTGAACACTTCCAAAGATGAGGCATTTGCAACTTTCCTGAGCAACCTGTGCCAGGGCCTCACCCCCCTCACAGTAAAGAATTTCTTCCTCATATCTAATCTAAACTCTCTTTCAGCCCAAAGCCACTACAGGCCCTTGTGAATAGTCTATCTTCCTTGTAAAATACATCTGAACCATGCTCTAAACTATTGGAAAATTTGGCAACTTACCATATTTGGAAACTTTATTCTATTTTTCCATTATATAATACGCTACAAGAACAAAACACCTGATGATGCAGGTTAGTATTCACAGTGATACTTCACAGAAGCACAACAAATCACAGTGAAGTGCTGAAAACATCATTCACTATGTGTACTTACACTTGTGTTTGAACCCTGTGGGACTATGAAAAGAAAAACTATCCAGTAAGCCAGTGGGTGTCACTATTGTGTTAAACAAACTCAACAAATTATAATTTAGCACTGAAACCCTTAACTGCTTATGGCTGAAAGCAGAGACCTACAAACAGAGCACAGATACAGAAATAGACCACAAATAATTAACATCAGCTTAGCTAATAAAATAAAGTTGAACAGTAAAGAATTGCATTTTATTTATTTATTTCTCTATAGCATTTAAGTCACTGTTTACAATTCTCAGTTGATTCAAATCTGTAAAAAAGAATGATTTTGTAGAGTTTTATCTTGCTTGATGTGGAAAAGCTTGGCAATCTGCAGCAACTGAGAAAAACCACCATTTTCAGCATGGTAGGACAGGGGACCAAAAGTACTAAGAAAAGAAAGATGCTCAAGAACAAAAGGAGGGACAACTAACAAGGTCAAAATTTCTGAAAATTTGAAAAATGTCTAATATGAAAAATGCTAATTTACAGGTGCTGTAACTGGGCATCATATATGATGAACAACCTCAAAGAGATCTTGGAGTGATTGGTGTGATTCTCCTCACAGACTGGAGTGGTTCTGTTCCTATTCCACATTGTGGTAAGCAGGATCCATGCCCTACCAGTTCAAATCCTAAATTCTGCAGTCTATCCCTCTGCCCAGTTACCAAAAAAAAAAAAAAAAGTTTGGTCTGCTTCAGATGTAGATTTAGGGGTCTCATTTCTCTGGGTCTGTTTTATAGAATAATACAATATGGTTCTCAGTGAATGTAAGTGAAATGTATAACTGATCTCAGGAATATTCTGCTTTAAAATTTACAGCTAATGTACTGGGAAAAAATGGTCAAGTGGGAGGCAAATAATGGGAGAAATCTGGATTTCCTCAGATGCTAGTGTACATACATCTCTGATAGTGGATTTCAGACCAAGCAGAAGGATTTTACATATTTATTTCCTGAGTGTGCAACTTGAAAATTCAAATACAAGTGCTGGATATTTCATGTGAATGACAGACTGCCAGTGCATACTGACATGCAGAAAAAGTGTGTTTTAATAAATGCCTCTTACTTCCCAGACAGAAATTTGAACAATTTTCAGAGTTAGTGCATTTTAAATATGTTTACACTGTGCTGTAAATTGGAATCAGATAACCAATGGAACGTACTAAGGAAATTTGGCAACACACAACTACTGGGGAGATGTTACAAGAGAAGCAGTGCCAGAGTACTCACTCACAGGTAACTTTGCTCATTCTTACCCCAGGGCAGTGCATTCTTGCCCTGCAGTGACTGATACCAGCTGACTCCCTAACTTACCTGTGACACCCAAGTGACTCAGCATCTCTAGTGAATGCTTACTCCTTACATCTGAAGTGTCAGAAAGTGTAAAATCCTCCTCTTAGATTTCTGTTTGCTGCATTCTCCCCTACACTAGGATAAAAATAAGCCTCTTGCTTCATCTGCAAAAGAATGAACATTGGTCCTGCTGAGTTATATTTATTATTCACTTTGATTCAGGCATTTCACATGACCCCATAGAAGCCAGATCAGGTTGGTTCATGAATAGATGCTTGCTTCCCAAATCTACTTAACTAAAAACAAAGCCAATGGAATTGAATAGGATCAAACTCCGGGGTCAGCACAGGACAGGTTTACAATCGGTCAGTGCTAACTGCAAAAATTTTTTGAACTACCTAAATTCTATTAGAGCAGCCAGCATTTTTGGAAGCTGGTGATACAACACTGCAGGAGTTTTCTTGGAAACAACTTTCCGATGCAGAAAAAGAGGATGAAATGGTGGAAATGTTTTACTGTGTCTTTGAAATCACAGACTTTAAGGCCTACCAAAAAGGAAGAGGGGAAAAAGAATCTAAGAAGTCAGGTAGAACACTTACTGCCATATATACTTTCACTAATGATGTTTTGCTTCATTTATATGTTCTAAAGCTCTCAAATGTCTAGGTATAATAGCACACAGTATGAGCAAAGAGATTTAGCAGCACATTTTAATGGTGTCCTGTGGAAGAAAGAGTCCTTCTGAGTTGGGACTGAGTAAGATTAAAAGATAAACAGTATCACGTAAGGCTAAGTCCAACAAGACTGTAATCCCAAGTGAACAGAAGTCAAAATTTCATTATGATGCTAGCAATTGTAATGATATACTTCTTGCCGCAGTGACTAAAATGTTTTTTTCAGACAGTGATTTCTTGCTAATGAATAGGAGTGCAAATCTATTTATTGCACAGTTATATATGGTTGAGAGAATTAAAAATGACAGGTACACAAGCTCTTCTAAAACCCAATAGAGCAACTGGTGCATAGCTATAATTGTTTTATTTAAATATTAAATGAAAATTCAGCTATTCGCTTCTTCTTGTCTTTCCACTTGCCCAGTATCAATACATTCAAGTATTGCCATGGTAATTTCATTTTCTTATTCCCATAGTCAACTTTTCTCTAGCTAGCTAAACCTCAATTATCATTATCTTGTCCACTTATAATAAAGAAGGCTTTTGATGTTGAATTTTAAAATATTTTCAAATGGTTAAATAGAAGGCAAAATCTTAATAGCAAAAGTTCTGAATATTTAGCCTTGTGTTCTGTACAATGTCAGAGGCTTTTAATAACCATTTATTTCTTATAATTTCAAGACAGGATTGAGGAAGATGCAAAACTCTGAGGAACCAGCCTCAGAGCAGGATTCAGACAGAAAAGCAGATAAAGCAGATGTTTTGCATTCTAGAAAGCTAACAACAAGATAAACCAATCTCTTATTTGGTAATGGGTAGTCTCCACAAAAGCTTGGAGAGCAAAGTTAGTGTGTCAGAGTGTAAAAGCAGAACACAGCAAAGTTTGAAAACCAGAAGAACTGTAGTATGAAAGAAAACATTAAATAATCCTCTAGACAATTATTCATCACCATACATTTGTATACAAAATATGTGCAGCAATCTGTGTGAAGCAGTGTTTGGTTTAGCCACGTTTCATGTAGAGTCTGAAGAGTACTTCTGTTTCTTGTATATCGATTAATATAAATGACTGCATGAAATATAAATTCATATTGCATTGGAGATACTTTATCCATTATCCATCAGGGTACGTGTACATCTTTATTTCAGAGATTTTTCAGAAAATGGCACGATTCTCAGACTTACAGTTGCATAACAACATTAAATTCATTTTGAAATGTTTATTACACTTCTATTTGGGGCTCAGGTCCAGTTCCTTGGAATTATTTGGAAAACTAACTGCAAATGTATGAATCATAGTACAGTTTACCTGTGCTGAGGACAGTCTGGTAAAGAGCCAGAACAACTGCAGTAGGTATTTATTATTAACTGATTATGGGCATGTAATTCAGAACTTCCAGGCTGCTGAGTAAGAATCCAAATCAGGACATTTCCCCCTAGTTTGAAAGTCAGTGGTTTTTAAATGGCACTTCAGATCAGGTTTTTGGTATCCAAAACATTCTGTTCAGTAGCACTGACAGACACTGCAGTGGTACCAGTCAAAATACTTTTCCTGGGATGCCCCTTTGTTAGCACAGTGTTACAGAGATATACGCATCCTAGGCCTCTATTATGAAAATCCTACAGCATGGGGGACTTTCACATAGACATAATCCTGGAGGATTAGGATAGGATCCAAGGACACCAGGGCAGTGATCATGACACAGCAAAGCATGCAGCTAACTGCAGAAGCTCAGGATGAAAAAGGTGTGTCTTGCTTTTCTGACAGCTCAGGTTGTACACAAAGAAATGGAGCATGTGGTTCTTCCAAAATTGATCCATCATATTCAACCTTCCTAAACCTAAACTTAACCATTAGTACTTTGGTAGAAACCAATTTTTCATCACTGACAATTCTTCAGTTGATCACCAATCAGGACATACATATGTGTATATATATATATATATATATAACTTCTGTATATGTAAGTTTTTTCCTCACACAATGCTTAAATTATTGGCTATCTCTATAATCTCTATAAAGAGATGTATTCTGAGAAAGAACAGCCAAGATAAAATAGTCATCACTGGACATATTTCAATTAGCAACACGCACAATTACTAATTTTAGTATGTAATGTGAAAATGCCTTAGAGTTGGTTTATAATTATTCATAAGACAAAGAGAATTTGGGCTTTTCTTAAAGTTAGTATCCTAAGTGAGTAAGATAAAAAGTCTGCAAACGTTTTTAGAGTCACCTAACCCAAATAAGAAATAACTAAGTTCTCATAAAACTAGAGAAGGGCATGGACATTCTCTTCCAACCAGCCTCTTAGTAGAAAACAAGGATAGATTTCTATACTTTACAGGTATTAGGAATTACATCTGTCTAATTCCTAGACTGATTTCAAGAATCCTTAATACAAGAAAGGTACTATGATTAGTACAAACCCAATTACAAATAAAATTCTTTACAAATAATCTTGGGTTTCTTCAGTGACAGCTGTACTTGATCCCAGTGACAGAATTATGCTAGTTTGTCAGATGTGTTTATGCCTGAATATTGATTTATTGATTTATCAACCATGTTGACTTTCAGGAACAGCAGTGTGCACAAAATGAACAGTATTCACAACAGTAATTATCCATAGTTCCAATCACCACTTACCCTTGATCCTTTTTCTGGAAAGCACCGACAAACTGAACAATCCTGTCCCCTACATGGTTCAATATATGCATATCCTCCCTAAAAATTGAAAGGTTACAGATTTGTAAATGCACTACAGACAACAATTACATCATCAAACATTGTCAGCTGGACATATTAGCTAATTAGATGATTCTCAAGGCAAAAGATCTCCCATCAACATAAACATGCTGGCAAGGTAGAAGCAGTAAGTAAAAGCTTATTACTTGTTACTGTAGAAGGTGGAAGACCTTAATTAAAATTTATCTTACATACCACTAAATATTATAGCCAAAAATAACTTAGGATAAACCAGCTGCACCTGAAATAAATTTTAACAGAATCAGAATTTAATTTAATTTTGCAATAATGTAAAATTTGTAATCCATCACATTATTTTAGGAGACTGTTCAATTACAATGAAATGATAAAATGATAAAAGTTCACTCAGGTACAAAACTTTATCTATTAAATGAAACAAAGTATATGCATGGTTTAATTATGCATTTACTACCATTAATTTACTTATTTCTTGTATTAAAAATTTCTATTATTGTCCTTTTAATAGCAAAGAAGTTCCTTTTTTCATCAAATTGCAATGAGAAAAAAAAATAATATTCAAGGGGACATGAAAACACAACAAAATGAAAATTCAGTAGATCTGTGTGGTAAGTGAACAAGATTTCATTGTTCTTTTCTATCTCTCCAAATGTAGTAATAAATACACATCATATGCACTTATAAACTAAGCTGGAACGTCCACTAAATAACATTTTTTTTTCAGTAAAACTGTGTAAATTATCAAAGATATTTTAAAAAGAATTTTAACAAGGAGGTAAAAGATTTAATAATAATGTAGGTAAACAAGTAAATGCTGATAAAACAAATATTTCCTCAGTGTGGGTTTTCATTATTATCAAGGCCAAGATTGTTTCATTATTGGTTTTAATACCCAACAGAACACTATAGGCACATACTTCAATGTTTCAAGGAGAAAACACTGACAAATATTAGATAAGGAGGAAAAATTCTGTTCTTTCTATCTATAGCATTTTTAGAATATCTGGAATTCCCAAACCTCAGAACAGGAGGGTATGATGGTCTCTCTCACAGACTACTTGTCTTTAATACACTGCATTTCCCATGAAATTACTGATCTACTCTGCACTAGACTCTCACGGAGTTGTTTGAATATTACCTCTCCTGGAATGTCAGTAGAATACAAGTTTCCAATAACAGAACTGTTAGTCTTTCTTCTGATTGAACAGTTATTTTAAAAAAAATATTTCCATCTTCAGCAGCTCAAATAAAATGGGAAGAGTTTGGGGATGAAAAAAAAAAAACAAAAAACAAAAAAAAAGCCTGCCAAAAAAGAGCTTCTAAATATCTGAAAGAGTACAAAGAGGATGGACTTGAAAGAAGTTTCAGTGAGAGCCTTGCAACATAAAGGTTATTTGAAGGCCACTACAGAGAGGATAATAAAGTAGATATTGAAACTATATTATATGTGTAATTTTGGCTTCAGAGAGATGGGACTGTCCATAGAAGCCAGTTTAAGATCTAAGCTAACATATAGAGCAGAATTGAAAGCTAGAATTGACATGTGCCATAATGCAGAACCATTAAAGAGACTTTATGAGAAAGGAGGCAGACTTGGTGAACAAGGGAGGATTTTCTACATGTAGTTTTCCAAAGGCATCTCAAGAAGCCAGAATTAGAATCTAGGAAAATCCAGAACACAAAATTGTAAAATAGATAAGCTGAGTAACAGAAAGGAAAGTCAGAACTGCAGAAATTCATAAAGGAATTCTGTGGTTTTCCCACAGAACTATTGGTCATTTGGTGCATGTGGTGCTACTTGTTTCAACTCTACCATTCTATCTCTCACCTGCCTAAAGTCAGTATTAATGACACTTACCCCATCAATTCCTTGAGGTGAAAAAACAATGAGCAGCCACCTGATTTAAAAGAAGAAAACTAAATTAAAACTACCCTCACAACATCAAACCTTCACAAAAATTTAGCCTGAAGAAAGTGAGAAGTGATCAAGTGTACACATGATTAAGTCCTGTTTGAGCTGACTATATAGTATTTTTATAATGGGTGCACACCATCAAGAAATGGCCTCCCATGCTGTAAGTATTTGTCTTTTTGGATTTGTGAGACTGAGGACAGACAGCTAGGCAAGAACAAGACTATGTAAAAGTCATTATAACTCCCCCTTGTAACCTGTCCAATCCTAGAATTGCAAAGGGCCAGTGAGGAACCTTTCCAGACAGATTTCTCCATGGACAACATGAGGTGAAGACTGAGCAGAGACAGGAATGATCTGCATCTGCACCCTAAAATCAGTTAGTTGGTGCTGTTTTCTTTTGCTCAGAGAAAGAAGGCAAGAGAGAGCAAAGCCACATTCACAACAGCCACATGATTCCAGAGGAGCTGCTGGGGAAGCCCAGCTCATTGCCAACCATTGCTCATGGCAGCTTGTAAAGTTTACCAAAAAAATATATACTAAAATAAAAAGGTAGCCCAAAATTTCTTCAGCAATACAGAAAATAAGAATTCTTTAAAATTATTATTAATGCTAATATTATTTTTTACTAAGAACTAAGGTGCTTATTCATTATATGAAAAGATAAATAAGGTACAGCCATAGCACACAGACTGCTGTGTACTAGTCTACAGTGAAGCCTATTTCAAAATTGCTCCAACTTTGCAAATATCTAGGCAAAATTTCTTATTACTGTTAAATTGATAGATAAGAATATATCTCAGTGAATCTGGTTAAAAAATGTCGTGATGTGTAAAACTCACCAGGCAGCTGTGAAAAGCCACTTAATCCGTTCAAATGAATCCTTTGTTAATGCCATTCCCGCTGATGGAGGATTTGTACATGCAGCACTTCTTTTTTCTTTAAATGGCAGGTCTTCTCTTTCCTTCTGTTTGTGGATGGTCTATAAACACTGTTCCATACTGGTGTTGTTTTCCCCTCTGAGCCTGTTTATATTAAAATATACATCCAATGTACACATGAATAATTACTGGATAACCAAAAATAAGTCTTAACCATTTGTATGTGTTACACTTGCACAGCTTTGTGTTAGCTCTACATTATATTCTTCCTATTCAGGCCACATTTTATTTTATCAGCAATCCAATTATTTCAAGGGGACTATAATGAAACTGCAGATCAACATAAAAAGTACTACAAGATTTCAGCCTAGTAAAGATACTCCTCATTCTGCGTTTAAAATAGTGAACAAAGAGCATCTTGCATCATTATTTCTTAAAAAGTTTTCATAGCCACCATTTTAGTTAAAGGCATTAAGACAAAAGATGCAACACCCATGTATAGTAAAAAACCTAATGAACCTAATAAAAAAAATTTTAAGAAAGTATTTGCTATAGTTTTAAGACCAGACTGAGCAGCAGCATCTTTTGCAAACTGGGCCGGACCAGTCTGTGCCAGCATCTGAGCAAAGGAGGACCACTCTGAATGCACAATAAAACGTATGCATTTCAGTTAAGAGTCCTACCCATGTGCATGGAGAGATGGCAATCATTGGACACATCACCAAGAGTTGTTTTTTACCTTTACTCTTAGAACACTTTTTCTACAGCTTTTGCCAGGATTTAGGAAGCTGGAGGCTCTGTGTGCAGGACTGACCAGTGGTCTCCACCATCCCACACAGTCAAATTTTGCATACATGAATTGCATACCTAATACATAATTTGCATACATAGTGTATCCCTCACCTATCACTTAGACTATCATCCCCAGAGGTGCCCCCAGTTTTATTTGCTGCTCCAACCTTTTTGGAAACTCAAGCTTCACAAATCCAGAGACATGGCCAGGTCATGTGCAAACTTTTATATCTCCCAAATTAAAATGAGGCTGCAATCCTTTGTAATGATTGATCTAGGCATGTCTGGCAAATGAGTCACACTGGTTACTCTGATAGCTGTTCAGGCAGCAGCCATATGTTTGTTAAACAGGTGAGGGTACAGTTCCTGAAACATTACTCTTTTGCTTTCTATTATTTGGATAGCGTGGCATTCTTCTAACCAGAACTAATCTATAAATAATATCGACTCCTGTGTGCATGCACAGTATATCCAAATCCCACAGTACTAAGAGGAGACTTTGGAAGCTGCTGTGCATTGACTGATGAATAAATAGCCTAAAGGCACCCAGTCCATGCTGCAAGATCACTCTCTACATGTATTGTACAGCACTCCATTCATCTGTCACATTCTTACAGTCTTGCTGTGCCCCAGTTCCCCATCTGTAAGAAAAGAAAAAAATAACAACATCCCTAATAAAAAAAATAATACTCCAACAGCATTCCTACCTCACTGATTTTTTACATTAGTAATATAAACAATATAAGGAAAATTGTGAGGCAATAAAATATTGCAGGGATTGATTGCCTCAAATGGAAAATCCAAGTCAGTCATAAAGTGTTAGACTTTGCAGAAATGTGTTCCTATTGCCCACTATCCATCTCATTATTTAATTATGCAAACAGCAGAAAAGTTAAGAAAAAAAATTAAAAAGAAGATTATATTTGGTACATTTGCTTTGTATTAGCAGCAAAACTTTTATTTTCAAAATAAAATCCATTTTGATCCAACCCATTGACACAGTTTGAAATAATACTTTACGCATGAGTCGAAGACTTGTAACCCTCTGCTTGTTACTTTGTCATGACTATCTAAACCCCATCATTTTCTGAACAAGTTGAATTGTTCAGTAGCTAATACAGTAACAGAAAGAATACAAGATGTTGTTTAGATTGATGTGTCAAATTGATCTCATTTTTTGTGTTTTTGAAGCAACCACAACAGTTACCTCAATAAAATTTCACCAAGGTGGCACATACACTGCCACCAAAGGAATGGGTTTCATATGAGACCAGCAAACCTCACCTCAACCTCAGAAAACAGAAGGGGAAAAGCTGGCACTATAACCTAATCTAGATCTTTACTTTCTAGTCAAGAATCAAGAAGCAAGACAATTTCATCCTCAGTAACTCTGCAGAGAGTTACTGAGAATGAGCAGGGGACATGAGCCATAGTTTGAGGCAGACACACAGCTATAGTTACTGAAGTAAAAAAAAATTAGAGCAGTCCTAACTGTATTTTCATTACATCCAAAGGAAGCAACATCATGTGCAACATTACCATAAAAGTTGCAAAGTCAAGGATTCAGAAGTCATGAAATAAAAAATGGGGTTGTGTGCTCAGTTTTAATGTGGTTCTTTCATATATTTAATTAGGATAGTCATTATAAGTACATGAACATATATGCTGTTTTCCATGGTATTTCTGCCTCATTCACGATGGACATATTCAATACTCTTTCCATCCTTTCCAATATGTCCTATTTTTTCATTTATAGTGTTCTATAAAACTTTTCACTTTATAGTAAATTCATACAATTTTAGTATTTCTCACAAAAATATTTCTGAAAACAGTGTTATCCTTTCTTTACCACAGAGAACCAAGGAAACAAAACCAAAGTAAAAATAATTAAGTGTCAGTTACTGTAGAAAAAAAAGACAAACTTTAATTAGATGCAGCTTTCAATCGCTTTCTAGAATTAAGGTTGATCTCCGGTGTACATGTACTGGTGCTTCTGCTGGATTTTTGTAAAGTAGCTCTAAAGGCAGTTGCAGGTACACATTTTGGCACAACTGATGCTAAGCCTGCCTGGACAGCTGTTTAGACAGCAAAGATTGTCTGAGTTTGTAGCTCTAGTATAATATCAGGGATTACAGCAGTATCAGCAACCCAGTGCATCAAGGATCCCCAGGCTTTCTGTGAATAGACGCTGTCAGCTATGGCAACAGGGAGCAGGGGAGGGAACCTCAGTGGCTGATCTCACCTTTGTAGCAGCTCAGTGCTCCCTTGGAGTCAGGGATCTGTCCTAGAAACTCACATAAATGCTTCTATGTGACAATCTCAGAGTGCAACATAACTTGCTGTTTCTGAACTATAAACACACAAAACTCCCATTCAGCTGGGCCACACTACTTAGCAGCCAGTTGCTCAAGGTCAGTGAAGGAGGTGGCTCTGGGGTTGAAGAGGATTCTTTTTAAATATTTTGCCTTTCTGATAAATCTCCCTTGTTAGCACTTTCACATTTTTGCTTTGAGCTTGCTGACTTCTCTTTTTTTGAAATTTCCACATAGGGTTTTCATAATTTGAAAACTGACTCAGTATCTCTTTATTATAGCAGTACTTCATTCTCTTGGTATTTTGCATGAGTTCCTTTATTGTCCCTAATAGTGGTCTGCCTGCTTTCTTCTGTTTCTTCCAATAACTCATTGGCCAAATATTCAACAGCTCTCCTTGTGAGTACTATCTTCCTTACTCAGTGAGAGATGTGCTGGGGCATTTTGCATTGAAGTCGTCATGTTTCAGAGGACTGATCACTCTTCCACTGTAGACTCACTTGCTATGACCTCAGTGTCTATTCATAGACAGGTTATGCACCTTTTGTGTTCACTTTTCTATAAATGAGTGTCTACTACCTTCTCTCTAACACCAGTACTTCTCATGTTAAATTCCAGCAGTGGATACTATTTCTTCTACATGGTCACCATCAACCCAGCCCAAAACCAGGAGAATTCTTTTCCTTTCTCTCCATACCTTGCTGTCTATACCAGCTTGCTCTCATAGATGTTGGATATTTTACAGTCAAGTTGTTTTAACTTGTTGCTATGTACAAGATCTTTGGTACTGAAGATAATGCTTACCTATTCCTGAGGCATGTTCTTACTGGTATCATCAAACTTTTTGGAAAAGTAGCTTCTGCTAACCAGCTTTCACAGCAGATTTCATAGGAGGTTGACAGTATGGTCTACTGAGTGGAGATTGAGCTCCACTCTTGTGCCTGTCAGAGAACCTGTTTTACAAAACTCTGTGGCTAGCTTTCTGCTCACAAAAGCTTTGTATTTCATGAATATTGCTAAATTTAAATACATGTATTATATAGTTGCTTTTGCTGTGTCACTTCTAGTGCAAATAAAAACCTGTAACGTGATATTTCATCCATGAACACTGCAGACAAGACAAGGCTGCTATGGCTGGCACTGGCACTGCCAACATGCCTTCTAGGTTTGCACCTTCTCAAAACAGCACTCTATTTGGTGAAAGGCTATCTTGAGCATGCAGCACGTCTGTCAATAACATAAATGTGAAAAACTTTACGCATTGCCAGCACTTTACAATCACAAGTCCATCTGCAAAAGCTTTTTATCATATTATGTGGAAACCCTGGGGAGAAACATTTCTCGCTGCTTTCCATTTATGCGGTGGGGCAGCATTTTGTCCCCTCTGGGAGTTTCCTCTGTCTCATTAAGAAAACACTCGAGGGAGCGGAAAGCCTTGCTGACTCCCGTCCGTACCCGGGAGCGCCCCGGCAGCGGCGGGATGGCCCTGGGGGCCCCGGCTGCTGCCGCCGCCTTTCCCGGTACCGCCTCGCTCCCGCCCGGTTCCACCGTGCCCTTCTCCCCGCCGGGACCCCGCTCCGTGCGAGCGCAGCCCGTGCCTCGTCCGGGCGGTGCCCGGGGCTGGCCCCGGCC
>VYXF01004885.1:35878-60991 GCA_013397295.1 Polioptila caerulea | reverse complement strand
GCGGGCCCTGGGGCAGAGCGGGCTCGGCCCCACGCTCCCCGCTGCCACAGCGCTGCGTTGGCCGCTGGTGGGGTGGGAAAGGTGAAGGAGGGTGTTTCAAATGATGCGCCTCGTATGCACGCCCGGTCAGGGCGAGGCGAGATGAGGTGAGGTGAGGTACATCTCGCCCGGCTGCGGGGCACCGCTACCCGGACACGGCTGCCGCGCGGGGATGAGGACGGGACAGAAGGTCCTGCACGGGGCACTGCGTCCCCGCTGGCCTCAGGAGCTTCCCGCCCTTCCAGCTGAGGGGACGGCAGGGGGTGGGATGGGGGCTCCGTCCCGCCACCAGCCCGGGAAGCGGCTGCGGGGGCCCGGCCTGCGGGCACAGGGGATGCGGACGGCCGGGACGGAGCGGTGTGGGAGTGGATGGTGCCCGAGGCAAACACCGCCGGAGCGCCACTTACCGTCTGGACCACCTGGGCCACCTTCATGACAAAATCATTTTACAGATTGTATTTCAGGCTTAATGACGAGTGTCCATCACCGTTTGATCAATAAATTCTCCTCGATCACATTGTAGTCTTTTCTGTGCCTTTCTCCAGTGTTATAACATTTGGACTGTACATTCCCAGCTGGGAGAAGAGCAGTCAGCTGTGGGGGTACACGGGTCTTTGTAGGTCTCAACACTTCTGTCAGTTACCAGACAGAAAACTGCCGGTTTCGGTAAATTTCTGGTAAAAACCAAACACACGAAACTGACAGTTTTAACATTTCTGATAAACCTAAAACACAAGAAACAGTTTTAGTAAATTTCGGGTTCTTTCTCCCATAATAGTCAACAATGTTAATTTTTCCTTGTATGAGCATGTATGAGTAAAGCTCTAACACCATACATGAAAATCTTTACTGCCTCTCAAAACGTTTGTATGTTTATAAGGAAGAAATGTGATCTTGTATTTTGCTGTTGCTAAAGCAGAGCTACATTCTGCCATAATTATCTGAAGCAGTCTAATTAGTAATAATGTTTCTTCTAAACTCATGCTGCCCTTTCACTCACCTGTTCTGGGTAGAGTGTCTGATACCAGCATAAGCACCTCACCCAGTATGCTGGGTTTTTTCATGGCACTCTAACTCAACTGGCAGACAAGCTTAGTCATTTAACAAAGATCTAATTGTTTTATTTGTAATGGAATTAAAATGCCTCTTAGTTCTTATGTAGAACAGAGGTACCAGGTCTATTTGCAAACTAAATGTTTTCTGCAGAGTTCTTCCAGGGTCCATCTAGATCTGGATGTGGAGGATGTGAAAGATTAATAACTCAAGACCTGTCTCTCTCTTCTGCCCAGTTTGCTGGGTTTTGTCCAATTCTCCTCTTCCTCTGCTGTTACCTGCCATCCCCTGTTGCTCTGAAGAGGTGGATATCATCATATGGGATTCTGAATGGCTTTTAGCAAACACAGGCTGTGCTCCAGGAATGCCCTCCCTCTCCCACAGCACACACACTCTTTTTCTAAGGCTCTCTTCTGGCAGTTTTATCTAAACTCCTAATTAAATATTACTGGCTACTGTAATTGACATGAGGTAATTGATGAATAAATCACTGCATCTTGGCTAAACTGTTCATTGCAAAGAGTAAGTATAGTTAATGTTCTAAACTCATGCTGCACTTTCGTATGAAAATAAATTGATGTTTGACCAGCAGGCAATACTTCTGCTGTTTGCTTCAATTAAAGAATGTTTCAACATAGAAAATTTTAGGTGTAGTTTATTCCTACAGGAAAAAGACAGGAAAGCAAATTATTCATTTGTGCCTGCTGCTGTTTATACAGCAAATTTTATTCCTTGCAGCTCTTCACAGAGTCCAGACTGTTCTGCCCTTAGGAGGCTGAACTTTCTGGCACCTGCTAGGGAGTATTATTGTCTGCATTCTTGGCTACGGGCATGCTCTAATCACATCTTCTGAAAACTCAGCAGAAGTAGCATCTTCCATGTCAAAGGCTTTTTGGCTTGTTTGATGAGCTTCATTCTTCTTCCTTGACTTAAAATAGGAAGAAGTTATCATATTATAATTCTTCAGATTTTTCCACTGTTCATTTAAATATTTTAGAATCATCATCAATATATTTTCACAGGATACAAGATTCTTCCTATTCTTCTTTTTTTTCCTTTTCTTTAAAGAAAAATGGATTTGCTTTTTCATTGCCTAATTTTGTCTAACAACACCTGGAACTGATGGTGTCTTGGTGCAAATGTACAATTCAGTTAATTCCCTTAAGTGTGTCCTGTCTTTTGATAGCATTTATGTACTTCTCTTATATCTTCAAATTAAACACTAATCTTAAAAAATTCCCTGAAATTTGTTGTTTCAAATGACATGTTTCAATTTTTCCTAATAGGAAAAATACCTTGGTCAAGTTCCTTAGTACTCAATTGATATTGTGGCATTGATCATTTTTATGATGGCATCATGTTAGTATTTGTTCAGAACAGGATAAAGAGAGTTTCTATTTGAGCAAGATTACTTGCTTGCAAGTTAGCTGCACCTCATCTTACTACCACTTTTTAATTTGTATTGCAAATACTGTTGCAATGTTTGTTAGCTCACAGGATAAAATTAGGTGCACCTTGTTCTGTTTTTGCCTCCATCATGACATTTCATAATTTTCATCATGCGCTGGTGGCAAAGGAGGAGACATAATAACCTTGGTGACTGTAGGACTTGGGAAGATCTGTTTTGCATCCTCTTCCTCACTCATGCAAGTGTTCATATTTCACAAATAATTTCATTTCTTACAAATGTTAGAATTTGCATGCAAGTCCTTAAAATTAATCTTCTTTGCTTCATAATAGCAATTTTTTTCCCCCTACTTATGTGCAACCTATATTGCTGTCACAAATAGATCTTAATACATGGCTCTGGAAGGGAAGAATGATCTTCTAGCTCAGCCCATGGCCATCTCCAAGGCTGGTAAGAATGCGATGCAGGCTTAGTTTGAGCAGGAATCAAAGTGTTGGAGGCACCAAGTGTCATGGTGAGAATGTTCTTTGTCTGACAGCCTTTGGAAGTGCCCAGGTTCTTTGTTGCACAAGCAGCTGGGAAGGGAAGATGTGCACCTGAATATACAAGAGAGTTCACAGAGCATGTTAGAAAAACAAGTCCTTTGTGAAGTGTCCTCTTTGATTTGGTTAATGTGATCCCAGCTCCGAAGTCAAGGAGGATGTTACTCTGAGAATTGAGTCCAACTTCTGCTACACTGTTCTGCTCCTGATTGCCTCTACATTTATTGTGATTCAGTATTCAAAACTGGCCACTGATTGGTTTTTTGTCAGGTTTACAGGAAACCAACAAGGCCCCAACAGGGAACGACTTCCACACCAAAAATAAACCAATGTCAAACCAGGGCAGCACTGCAGAGCAAGGCTTTTCCTACTGGGCCAAGAGAGCATAAATTAGCAGAGTTACCTGAATGGTTGTGTATCCAAATTGATGGATTTCTGCTGGTTTGCAGCACGTTGCTCTGATAGCCAAGAAGTGTGAAGTGTGCCTGTGTGTGTGCTGCATCATACAAATGAAAGATAAACCTTCTTAGGTGACTTAAGTAAACACCTGTAAAAATTGAACTGTTGACACTTGATCTAGAAAACCTACAAGGGAAATACACATTTAAGCAAAAGTCTATAATTCAAGTTATTTTGCTGACTGAATAATACCATTAAAATTGCTGGAGTAGGCAGTAGAACACTGGTTCTTTCTTCACTGCTTTGCATTTCATAGAGATAGAACCATTTTACTTATGATCAGTGCTAGCAGTCTCTTCTGCAATACCTAGAGCTGATATAACAGATCTTTGAAACAAAATACTTTGCTATTACGTGCAACTAGTATGGGATGTCCGGTCATCTGTTTTACTGTCACATTCTCACCTTACTGCCTAACAAAGTAATACTAGAAGTATGTTGGCATGGATTACAGGAGCCTAGGAGAAAGGTGAAATACAAAAAGACTTTTCCCTTAACTGTTTGCAGCCCCACTCTCTCACAGTCACACTGAAAATGTTCCATTTTGTCACACCTAATATATTTTTAGTTCCATTTTCATTATTTGTCTTAGCAACTCTGTGATAGGGTACAAGTCTCACAGGTTTACAGGTTTTCCATTTTGCCTAGATTAGTGAAGACCTTTTAGCTAGGGCTTTGTGCTGCATTTTTCCACAGATTATTTTGGAGGAAGCTGCAGGAAGAAGTGACCTTTAAATTTTTTTTTTTTAATCTGTGAAATCACAGAGCCTTTTAAATAAGGAAAAACCAAAGCATGTGCAATAAGCCTTCTCTGAACAAGCTACTGTTGCTTTCATTGCTATTTGCACCACTTAACAGAAGATGCACACCAGGAATTTCATGAATATACAAATATACAGGCCTGAGGAGACAGAAAATTTAGTGAATACCATTCCCACACTCAACACCTGCAAAGAAATACAAAATGTGTGAGCTAATGCTAACCATATTGTGGTAGGTAAGCAAAAATTCACTAGTTAAATGGTGTGTATTCTTTGTTATTAGATTGCTCTTTTAAGGTGATTGTTAGGAAGGAAGAGCACGGATGAATAAGCTGATTAAATACCCTTAAGAGTTTGCTACACAAAACAAAATTGTGTGGCTGGAATTGCTTAGTCTTTTTTTCCTTAGAGAAAAGAAAAATATTTATTTCTGTTGTCTCCATGTCCTCTTCAAGGTCAGGAGAAGGAACCAACACCAGAGATGGATTTTATGGCCCCATCTTTGGAGATTTTATGCATCTGAATATATCAAGAACAGTTTGGTTCCATTTCTGATAGTTCTTATCCCAGTGACCTCCACCCTAGTGAGATGATTTTTAGAGAAAGGTATTGGTCATTATAAACATAAGTGTCAAAATATTCTGTGGTTTGGAAGAATAAAAAGCATAATTCTCTTTGTCTAAAGAGAGAGAAACTCTGTATCTTCTCTTTATAGACCAAAAATAATTTCCACACATATCCCCTCCCCAAAAAAGGAGATTTGAGAGCCTCAACATACAGTTTTCCAAAACTGCACACAATATACCAGCTTTACTTATATAGGTACTGGGTAATTTTAGGCAATGTCTACAAAATAGGCCAGAGTGGCCATCACTACAGAACTCACAAATCATTTGTGAAAATTCAGTGTGTTTGTTTTTTTCTGCATTAAAAATTGTTATCTGTTTTATCCTAAGGCAATGATGAAGACATGGGCAAAGTGAAGATTGCTAAGCCCTGCTGTTCATACAGTTCCCCACTGATAGTGAGTTGGAGAGAAGGGAGAAGCCCAGTAGAATTAATGGTGCTGGATCTGCTTGAAGAAGAGTATGGTTGGCACCTTGGGAGTTGCATGTGGAAGGCTCTCCCAATGCCACAGTGGTGTGTTTTCCTTTGTGAACAGCTAGGTTTCTTGGAACTTCTGTACAAACAGTGGTTTCCTGGAACCTGTACAAACAGGCTCATTCACAGTAAAAAAGTAATAGGCTGTACAGTAAGTATATCAACAACAAAAAAAAACAAACAAGAGCTACCAGAAGTTACCTGAAAATTTTGGTTTCAGGTGGCTTATACTGTTAAACCTAAGGTTTATGTTACTGCTTTTTAATTCTGCTAAGTGTGGACACTTATGAGAGATTTGTCTAACATGACAAAACTGTTGTTATACCAAGTTCTTAACCAACAGGTTTTTGCTGTAAAAAGTAAGAGAAGTTTTTCAAAGTGGTTTCCATCTCTGAAGTGAAAAAAGGGGTTCATACACATGTTCTCCTTGGCATTAGAGAAAATTGTTTAAATGTTCACATACAGAAGCTTCTTCCATTTCTCTCTACATGTCATTTAGCTTAGTTGGTTTGAAATACCATTATAAATATATCTTTATATTACTTGAATGAGCAAATCCCTTCCAAAAGGACTCATCCCAGTTTAAAATTAAAAACTTAAAGTAAGGAAATTCTTGCCAAGTCCAGACAAAAATGTGTGTTAACATGTGACCATGAATTGTGTATCTGTAAGTTAAACACAAAATCCTGCTTCTGTGAAGTGTCATGTTTTCCTGTGACCACAGATGTTTAGGACTTCTCTCCTGCACCTCACACTGAAAGCAGCATGTAACCAGTAATACAAGGCCTGTGTCACCAACAGGGCATTTTGATTCAATAGTTATTCCCTGAGCAAGGTTCCCATTACAGGTGTTTAATGGAGCTCATTCAGCAGCTGCACTGCCTGCAGCATAACTCTTGTCTCCTGCTCTGTCTTTTAGACCCAGGTTCTCTGTGTTGGGTGCTATTGACCAGGCTGTTTATTAGTTAAGTTACAGGTGTATTTCTTTAAGATGCAAAATCTAAATGAAATCATTTTCATGTGTGCTAGGTATTCAACTAGTAAGCAAAATACTGTGAATTGTGATAGCATACATGGCTGTTAACAGGAGTCTTCTAAGGTAGGAATGTCTGGCTGCCTTCCAGTTTACAAGTGACTACACAATGTTTCAGGGTTTGGGAACTGACATATTTTCCTTCATCTCATCATCTCCTATTTCTGCTCTATGTTGTCTATACTTATTGAAGGCTTAATAATTTGGTTTTGTTGTACTGGTCCAGCAATCACTAAAAAAACACAAAGTTCTTCGTGGTCTTTGATAATTTTAATGAATTCATGTTTGATGCTTAGAATGCATGAAAAACTTTTAGTATACAGATTCTAATTGTGAGACTGGTATTTTGTTTTGATAGCAGTGTTTTGGAGTGAGGGGACCTCATTCTCCAGGACCTTGCATGTTCCACGGTGATTTGCAGTTGTGCAACATGAGGAATATTCTACCAGGGTCACATATCCACTAACCTTGTCTAGCTAGAATTCCTGACTGTGCTAATCTAGATAAGTGTCTTAATACAGGTGCATCAGAAGAAAAAGATTTTTCTTTATATAGCTTTTCTCATAGTGGGAACCTGTTTCTGTAAAGCTCTGCTCTCAGATCCTCTTGTGTAGCTTAGGATAAATTTTCAAAATTGTAACTGTATCCAAGTTAGAAACTTTAGCTACCACTGTAATGTTCTTCAGCAAGTGCAGCATTTAACATATGTGCAGCATACCTACCCCAACACAAATCTACAGTATCGACAAATGGTAGAGCAAAACTTTCCACTTCCTGTAATCACAATGTATTACTCCTACCTTTATTAGATGCAACAGAAAACATGTAATAAAGAATGAGTGAAATGGGCCTGTTGAAGTTTTAAGCACTATATTAACATCAACTGTTGGAGCAGGGTTGTTCTATGTGCTCAGTTGTGATTTATAGACGCAGCTGGGATCTGTAAAGTGAATGCTGTGCACTGAGACAGCCCAGGAAGAATTCAAAAATCTTGATATGTCAGCAGCCCTTGAAAATTCATAATCAAGGCTTGAAGGAGCTGGCTCACTGATACATAATTTTTAATAAGTATTGGCATTTAAGAGAAATTACAGAAAACTTGAAATTAGCTGAGAAGTTACTTCCACTTAGAAAGGACCACGGTGATGACATGCATATTTTTAGGCTGCTCAGGATATAATTTCTGAGCAGAAAGATGGAAAAGAATAAAAAAAGTGGCATTACAGAAAAATAGATATTATCCAGTAGGCCTTGTTCCACATAATGATGGAGTTCTAATTTAATGATTCTGTAAGTTAGGAGATAAAGACCTAATGGCAGGATAGGTGAGATGCTAATAAGTATCAAGTGAAAAATTAGTTATGCATTTTTAAAAATAAGTCTGATCAGCTGCTAGAACAACCAGTGAAGGAAAGTGACAGCTTCATCACCCACTTGAGAGAAGACACCTGGGCTATTTTTACTGTCCACAGTAATTAATAGATATCACTTGCACTGCTTTTAATTCATTTTAAAATGCCTCTTGTTGCACAGTCATCTTTCATTAATGTTAACTAGGATTTACTTTGGTCATCAGGGGAGTTCACCCATGAAATTAAAGACCAGTCAGGCCAAAAGTGCAAACTTAAGCCCCACTTCAGCCACTTTACTATATTCCTACAAAATACGTTTAATTTCATCTCAGCTTTCATCTGAATGTCATTATTGCTCATCCTGTGTGGTCTTGGTCTGAAATATGCTTAAAGAATATGGTTTTTGTTTCCTGCAGCAATGCATTTTGCTGTCTCTCTGTTCTGGGTGCAGTATTTTTGATACAAATATGTATTTTGAAATTATAGCTGAGCTACTCTGATCTTCTCTGGATCTGGAAAAACAAAGAAATACTCTGACATTTCTGTCGTTGTATATATCATTCCAAAAAATAGATCAGTGAAGAAATACTGAATCATCCTCACTTTGGCTCTGTTTGTCTGCCTTTAAACCATTCCTGGTAGGACCATGTTGCCCTACCAATGTGACAGCACTCAGAGCCTGTGCTAATGACCGAATAGGAAGGCTGGCATTGCTTGCTCTTCTCCTTACATTAAGATTTTTGTCACATGCTTTGGCATATTCAGTTTGATAACATCCCTAAATACATTTTCTAACATTCTTCATGTAACCAGTGCTACTGGCAAAGTGCTGAGAGCTGTGTAAGATTCTCTCGAAATTAAGTTGCTGCTGCTGCAGTGGCTGGAGTAGCAGTGCCATGCCAATCTGCATTAACCTGTGTATGGGTGACACCATAGTCTGTAGTATGTTATTTCTTCTTTCCTTCTATGTTATTTCTTTGAGGAATTATGTGAAGGAGAGGACTGGAATACTTTCTTAGCAGCTGGTTAAGGTAATCTCTGAATCAGGAGGTGGAAGAGGTCAGAGTCCCATAGAATCCAATCCCATGGTGTAGGAAGGGAAATTCAGTGTTGTAGATAAGGTTGCACCCACTGAACAAGACATTAGCCACTGCAGTAAATGTGCCTCAAGGTGTACTACTGTTTAATATAACACTGTAACTATCACTAAAAAGACTTTGGAGAAGAGCTTCTCTGTAAATTACTCCAAATGCTGTGGGGTTTTAATTCTGGTTCATTGGTAAATTGATTTGATTTGGTACTCATGTAATGATCTGGGTGTGTCCTTTGACCTAGATTTTAGATCAAAAATATTCTTCATCTAAATATTTGAAAGAAATCTATATTATTACTATGAAAATCACAAAACCAAAAAACATGCAGTAGACTTGTGGCTATGGTTAATACACTTACTTAGGCAGATGTTACTGTGAGAATTTTCAATAAACTGTTAATAACTAATATTCAATTTCCTTATCCTATAACCTGGCAACAGCATGTTGGTTTTTTATGATTCTTTGATAAAGGAGCTGCAGGCATCTTGCAAAGATGTGAAAGCATCCAGCAGTATAAGTGAGCAATGATTTTTTGGTTCAAAGCTCCTGTACGGAAGGCGTAATCTAATCTTACGTAAAAAATCATATGCCAAAACATTTAGTATTATCCAGCTAACTGACTGTGTAATGTTAAATCATCTTTGGTCTTTTCAGTTTAATTTAAAGTGATATGTGTACACAAAAAGACCTAAATAGATCTGAAAGCTTACGAATGGCAAATTAAACACATTCTAAGCATTCTGACTTCTTGAAGAGCAAAGGCTCTCTTTCTTTCTAAAGTTTATTAACTTAGATTAATTGTATAGTGTCATAATTTTCTACATGTTCATGCATTTCTCTTCACATTGGATTGCCTTTGATTATGAGATAAAAAGGTTTGTTCTGTATCTGTACACATCAAATCTTCTGCGGATTATACCTGTTACAGGAGAGTAATTTCATTTTTTGATTTCTCTACCTGTCCTGAAAACTCTGCTTTGCATACTGATACTGGAAAGAATCTGCTTCTAGTTTGCTTTCACAAGCAGAAATAGGGTACAACTCCCTGAAGGTCTATAGAATTACAGTGGTATATATCTGTGTATACATCTCGCCTTGAGACACTACCCTTTTTATATTGCTTAGCAGACCTCTACCAATAATCAGTTTTGAAGAGAGTGTTTTGGGATGCAAAGTACTGTCATTCAATAAGGAACAAGAAAATCAGTTGTCTATAATTATAAACTATCCCAAATTTATTTGGAGATATATGTCACTTTATCCTCTTGATTTGATATTTAAAGGCTTAAAATATCTGTCATAAAACTGAGTTGATGAATTTAGATTATCCAGTGCCAGACTGATTGACCTCACCAAAGAGAAATCAGGATACTGTTTGTTGTTAATTCTGCCCTAGTGCTTATTCTTGTGTCTCTGGTGATATAATCATATTGATTAATATAATAGTAAAGGTGGCATAGTTAGATGGCATCTCTTTTACATGATACCTTTGTTTTCCAAATTTCTGATGCAGTACCACTTGAATTCTAGTTGTCAGATCAGGGTAAGAGAGTCTTCTTTAAATATGACAAAGAATTAACTATTTGATGTTTGCAACTCTTTGGAAATCTGACTTGAATCATCAAGTAGCCACCTGTTGATCTGTCTGTAAATCAGAGGCAGACACAATAATTTCTTGAGAATTTGCCTTTCATGGCCAACTGATTTTAATTTCTGCTTTATTTTGGAAATAAATGTTTAAGTATCTGTTCACTGGAGCAATGCTCCTTGCAGCTGTATTTAAATTGATGCATGGCATTATCTCACCTAAGTTCAGCCACCTAAAGGACAAGCAGCAAGTGTCAGGGATTGTCAAATCCATAGACAACAACGACTACTTGCTGCATCTTTCCTCCATCATAAAAGAAACATAAAAGTTACAAATTTGAAACACTGTGACAGTTGCAATATGAGAAACTGTAGGGGTTAGTTAATTCTGTCTGCAAGGTCTCACTAATGCTCTTATTTGTCTCCAAAGACAATACAGAAGAATAATGAGCTCTTTGCCACTGTTGAGAATTGCCTCTTCACAAACATTTTTTTGAAGCTGTATTATATGTGAAATAATTACTTACTAAAACCACCGAGATTTTACTTCGTTCTCTCCAAACAACTCAACGAGAAAAATAATTTTATAATAAAGTTTGTATTTTTGTTTTTCAGAACTGTGTATGCAAAGGTAAAAGTCCCTGCTTTTGTGATAGCACAAAAGGTAGCAAGGTAAGAATATGTAGATTTTCTTTTTTTAATATTAGTTTATATACTTGGAAATCGTTGATCGATGACTTCAGTTGATACAGTGAGTGAATTTAGTGCATGATGATATTTTGCTAACAGAGTCTACAGAGAATGATTACCTTACAAAATTCTGTAAACCTTGGGGTAACTGCTTAACTGAAACTTTTCAAGTGAATTTTTTTACTGCATTGGTATGTTTACAGCACTGTATGATGTTTGGACTCCAGCAGAACAACTGCCCAAGGCACCAGGTCTCCTTAACTTCTAACAAATGCCATTACCTTGGCAGCTGCTCTCCTGTCACAAATTTCATAATGCCATTGGGAGTCTCATGTTCAGTGCTTCCCTCCTTCCATCTCTGGACCCTGCCTGGCCCCCCTTTGCCAGTTCCTGGAGAAAAGCTGCACACACTGGCATCAAACATGATCAAACAGGGGATGAATTTCTGAGTCCTAATCACAAACACCTTGCCAGCACTGAAGGAACAGCAAATCCATCAGCAGTAACAGATCCACAGCTCTGCTTGTTGCCAAGAGCAGCTTGGCAGAGGCTCTGAGTGGCTTTTGCACAAACCTGAATTACACAAATGCCAAAAATTCTTTGAAACTCCTGCTCACAGTTGGAAAAACAACTGATTCACAAATGAAAGGGGCATTATTGAAGAAGTCATGGCTGTAATTTAGGTGAGCCATGAACACAGAAGTTGCCATACTAAACCTTATCAAGAGACTCCAGACATCTCTAAAGATCTAGGATTCTGATTAGTCCCACTGATTGGTCCCATCTACTTTTATGAAGTTGGAGAAAATGAATCTGGAAGTAAATATGTTCATTATTAAAACATATATTAATACGTGGGAAAGGAGAATACTAATACTTTCAGTAAAATCTCCCTGTTTATTTTTCATATTACTAGTTGGTCTAACCTGATTTTGTCCTAAACAGTGAAACTGAAACCAGTTGAAAACCTAGGAAAAATTAAGCTGCCCATTAAAAGAGAAATGTTAGTAAGAATGGACACCCACAACTTGTCTTTATCAGTTCCATGTAAAGTAACTGACCAGTCTGGTGCATAATTGTTTAGACTGATGAAGCTTTTCATTCAGAAAATCAGGATAATGACATTAATCAACATGTTTTGATAATTATTCAGTGTTCGGAATTCTCCAACCTGAAAATCCTCTGATCCTGTTGATCTGCTAAGAAGAAAGTGTGGCTAAAATTGCCTTTTCTGTAGAGAGGGCAGTGAAGCTGTCAGGAGAGCGCAGTGCTACTGGGGATTCGGACAGCAGCGCTCGGCTCTTGCCGTGGGCACACGGGTCAGGAAATTTGGTTTTCCTGTGAGCTGGTACCGACCCCCCTCCAGCGGCTCATCCTGGGATAGCAGTCATCCTCCTTCCTTGGGATGCTGCTACGTGAAATAAACTGTTTTTTATAAAAAGCTATGCTGATGTATTATATCGATCTGATAGACACTTTATAATGCAATTCTTATTTTCATATGTGTTAAAATATTATCGTGCTGCATTCTATCTTGAAAGAGGTAAATATATCTATATTTACTAGTTTTAAAATCTTTATGTCATTCTGAAGCAATTTAATATCTGGAGAGTTTGTGGGATTTTGAGGAGTGAGAATTGGTACAGGGAAAAGCTAAAATATTTTGGTTTCCCAGAGACATCTCTTGGCTCCTGTCAGGTACATCAAATAGGACACTCAAATTTCTGCAAAGCAAAATTTCACAGGCTTTCTTTGTATAACTTTGTATAAAGCAATAGGAAAATTGGTTCTGAGAGAATTGATAATGCCATTCTCTCTCTCCCATGTCATGCTGTGATGTAAAAGGTGTTGAACTGGCAGCTCTTCACTGATTTAAAATTGAGCATGCTAAATTGCTGCTGTCTGGAGTGCTGAAACACCTTTACCACGAGCTTCCAGGCTTAAAGCACTTCATTTAAACCAAGTTAAGGCTTGCATCTTCTATGTTTAACTAAAAAACTGAAAATGCCCCTTTTGCTCTAGCTTAGTCTCCTGTATTCTGTTTCCATAGCTTCAATTTTGTTTCCTTTACATAGTTTATTTATTTGAATTTGATCTTAAAAAAAAAATGAAAAAGTAATTTGATGTCTTAATCTCTGAGATTCAGAAAAATTTAAGATCCTTGTCATGTAAAGCAAGGGGTTTTTATTCTGTCTGAATCGTTTTGTTGCATTTGACTCCCACTGTTTTCTTCCTTGGCTTTTATGAAGAGATATTGATGGTTTGGAACTGACCTTGCTGTACAGCAGCATTAAGTTTCTCAATTTGTGTTGCTAAACATAATACACAAATATTAACAAGGAATACGTATCAGCTGCCTTCTTAAACCTTTCATGCTATCAGCTAACTTCTATACTCTTCAAAATCCTGAGTACTGCCTTGTGCTCTGATAATTCAGCCATTCTTATGAGCATGTGGTGCTGTGGGGCTGAGGCAGCCCAGAGCTGGACCACAAAAACAGGTCAGTGTGAGCAAGGGCAGTGCATCTGCCATGGCAGCAGAAAGCCTAGAGGTACTGAAAGTAATGAACGCCTTAAAAATAAGCCATCAAAAGGAGAATTCATAGATATTTGAAGAGTTTAATTATCTTAATGTTTACAGGGTGAAAAAGGCTTTCCTGGAGTTCCAGGTCCACCTGGTCAAAGAGGCTTTCCTGGTCCAGAAGGGCCTCCAGGGCCACAGGGACCAAAGGTAGGTATGTATGTGGGACAGAGAGAGACACACAGAGAAAATACTTGACAGTGCTTGACAGTCAAATTTAGCTATGCCTGTGTAGACAATTCTGTTTACAAAACCAAACCAAAACCCGTCTGAGACCTTCCCATTTGGTAGGGATGTTCTTTGGTCATCATCTGCAAGGGTCATTTTGACTGCATCAGGGTAGGGCTGATATGACCATGGGTTTGTGTTGTCAGCTGTCCATTGGCCAGTGCTAAAGCAGCGGGACTGAACTGCCACAGACAATGAACATGGGTCTAGACAGAATTTTGCAGCATACCCTCATTTTTTGTCTTAGTATCAATTAACATCTTGACATTTGTTGCTGAAAAGAGAGTAAACAAGCTACTACTGAGACAAATAGTAAAAATAGATTTAAGAAAATTTGAAGGAAAAGGTGGTTTTTAAGAGAAATCTTGGCCTGTTTAGGAAATACCTGGTTGCCTGCAGTATGGAGGGGGTGACTTCCGTGACTTAAGCTTGCTTTCTTTTTTTCCTGTATGCCTAAACTGGAACTGAATATAAATTTTCAATAATCCTGCATGAGTAGAAAAAAACAAAAAATAGTGCATTAAAAGTGTTTTATTCATATTTGTCTTGAGGAACAGTAATATTGCTGTTATCAATAAATTGGCTCTGGTGAATAACTTATTTCTGTGTAAATATGGTGTGAACTCAGCCACAGTGTAAATCAGGAAGGTGCTGCCATAATCAGATTATGTCTAAAACCTGCACTTATGTGGCTACAGCACTTAACTATACCTTTAAACAAATAGATTTTATCACTTTCATATGTTTAAGTATTGTTGCATTATTCTGTCCTATCTTATTTTTACAATACTTTCTGGAAGTGACACTCATGTAGATTGGATACATGTTGATGAGGCTTTTATCTGAACTCATTGAAGTGTTTAGTACAGCATTTCCCTTTTAGTAAGTGATAATAAGTCTGCAACAATGGCAAAAAGTAAGGCTAGTTAATCTAGCAAGAAGACTTCTTTTAGCCTGAATTGCCATGTATTGTAGTGTGTGCCTGTAAGCCTCTCCTGTCCAATGCCCCTACATTATCTGAAATGGAAGGTGGCCCAGGATTTTAGAAGCAATGCTGTTCTTCACATTTTCTATTTCCTTTCTGGGAATGGTAAAATTTCCTTGCTAGCCCTAAAGCTCTAAGCATCTTGAAATAATTCCAGCAGGTTCTGTGCAGACAGTGCAGTGTCACTGTAGCATTCTTTGCTGTCTTCTTTCAGCCTTGCTCTCCCATCCTGCTTAGCTCCCTTTCAGCTTGCTCCTGGCCTTCCTTTCCATGCTCAACAGTGCAGGTGAGAGTACATACATCTATCAGATCATCATATGGGCATCACCCATAACTGGGAACTTTCCAGCTTTTTCCTCACAGTGAAGCATTTCCAGGTCTCACAGTTTGACCAAATCCATAGGAACTGCTTTCTCAACATACAGGGTTATTTGTTTTGACCTATGGTGAGATATAGATATATTTTCACTATGTGGGTAGGAGGATAGTGAGACACTGGACAGGTTGCCCATCCCTGGAAGTTCAAGGCCAAGTTGGATGAGGCTTTGAGCAACCTGTTCTAGTGGAAGGGGTCCCTGCCCATGTCAGGGGGATTGGAATGAGATCATCTTTAAGGTCCCTTCCAACTTGAACCATTCCATGATTCTATGGTACATCCCCTGCAAACACTGAAAGGGAGGGAAAGACACCCCAATTTATGCAAGTTGTATGAAATGCTTGTTTCCTTTATTGACTGTACTAGGCCGATCATTTATTTATTTATATAGCTGGTTTTGTGTGCACATATTGATATTGAAAATATTGTGTGTCCTGTTGACATTTATGTGCTCTTTCTCAATTGAAACATATTGAGAAACATCACTTTCCATTTGTGATCTAGGGTTCTCCCGGGCTTACAGGCTTAGTTGGACCCAAAGGTATACGAGTAAGTGTTTCTATTTTAAACAAACTTACATGTATTAAATGTCATGCTAATTGCCTACTTGGTTCAGTAATTTGTGAAAAGAAAAACAAAGCATTATGTCTGATTTCAAAGTATGATTAAAATTTATGACATGGTCTGTGCACAAGTAGTATTTTTTTTTAGAACTTTTGCCCTTTTGCTACACCTTACATCCACGGTTGTTGCTTGGTTGTATTTAATATTTGGGTGAATATATTTCACTTTTGCAGTGAAAAAGTCAGACTAGAATACCACAAAGAGTTCTTTGGCTTTNTTGGTTGTATTTAATATTTGGGTGTGCAGTGAAAAAGTCAGACTTGAATACCACAAAGAGTTGTTTGGCTTCTTTTAATGTGGGCAAAACCAGTGTGTGTTACCTGTGTGTAACCATTATTCTTGGTTGACCATCAAAAGAGTTAAGACAGTAATGATCTTTTAATAGAATCATACTTGCATTCATTCCTATTATGACTGTAATCAAAGAAAATTTGCCTTTTGTTTAATATTCATAATACTATTTCTCTGGTTTAATATCATTAGGGTGTCCCAGGAATACCTGGATTTTCAGGTCCTCCAGGCCTTCCCGTAAGTAAAAATGAAACTGATTTAACCATTTCTCTCTTGCTTCAGTCTTTAGTGCACCATTATCCTCAGCTAAATGTGCTCACTCTAGTCTCAACATCAACATTGTCTCTGTCAATTGGCCTAGAGATAAAAATCTTGGCATCAGCAATTCTTACTCATTGTAATGATTTAAGAACACATTGTAATCTGTCAAGCCTTGTGAAACATTGCTCCAACATAAACTCTTTCAGTGTTTCTGTAGGGCAATATCAATGTGCAAAAACAAAGCTTGTGCCAATTTTGTGCTTCTTTTAGGGTGAACCAGGAGCTGTTGGTCCTCCTGGGCTCCCGGGTGTTCCAGGATGCAATGGCACAAAGGTACAAATCAAGCTGAGTGTTCTGGAGATTGCATTTGGCCATGCTTGGGAATGGCCAAAAAGTGTTCTAAATTTACCCCAAGATACAACAACTTTGACTTGTTTTGGTTTGTGGTTTTATCAGCTAGAAAAACTTTTGTCATGGGACCAGAGAAAGGAAAAGTGTTACCTTTTTATGCAAAATAAATACTTAAATAATATATTCTAATGGCCTTTGCTAAAAGATAAAAATAATGTTGGGTATTTTGACAGATAATACTTTTTTCCTTAAATCCAGGAAACCTAATCAGTTTTGTCCAACATGTCCTTTTGTTGCAATAGGTTATAACAGAGGTAGTTAATCTGTTTTATTTTGCCAGTATCTAGCTTGCAGTTGGAAATTCATAAATCCTGAAAGTAATTAAGAGAAAAGGCTCCATGTTAAGTTACAGATTTACCAGGTTTTCTTTGCTCTGTGAGCATTCTGAAAGAAGGAGTCAGAATAATGCCTGCTACAGAAAATCATAGATTTCTAGTGAAACTGTGAATTAATCTGAACAGTCTAGGATAGAAATCAAGCTGCAAAAAATGGGATCACTCTCTTCTAGCAAAATACAATGGTCATGAATTCACGGTGCATTTAATATAACAGCATGAAGAAACTTTTGTGGTCATTTACCAAAATCAGGCCAAATAATGAACCATAACATGCATTAACAATCACTGTTACTACTTTCAGGGTGACCAAGGATTTCCAGGTCCTCCAGGTCGAAGAGGTGCTCCAGGCCTTCCAGTAAGTGTGAAATCCATGATAGTGTGCATTCTTACCACATAAAGCCAGTCTCTGAAGGAGTGTAAAGCCTCATATTAGCTCATACTGACAACAGTTGAAATATATAGGTACTCCCATTTAAAACTGTGTGATGAAGAGACTGAAGTTAAAAGTAATGCTTTATTGTCTGCATGTTGGGCCTCAACTTCTTAGCTAATGACTGCATGAAATTAATTGACTGGAGTTAGCTCTCATGGGAAACTCATGAAAATTTACCATTTACATCCCTGAAGGTGTCCAAGACATATTTAATACATTGAGTTTCATTTCATGCCTAAGTATCTTTGAGAAAATAATGGCTTAATCAAGTCAATAAGAACCAGGAATTAAACCCAGAACTTCTCACTCTGGATACCCTGCTTTAATCCCAGGATTTGGGGTTTTTTTCACTGTAGAAATGTGTTTGAAAGAGAAACTTTTAAACAAATGGAAAAGGAATGCTGTCTTTTAAGTTCCAGCTACTTCAAATCTAATAACTTCTAAACATGATCTTTCTTTTACCAGCTTTGCTAATTTTACTTATTCATTTATTAAGATCAGGCTTCAAAGCTGTTCTGCCTTCACTTGTAGAATTGTACCTGTGAGATTGACCATTTTTTAACAATATGCCCTTTCTTCTTAAATTGAAGTCTGGCCCAGTATACATGAACCTGGCTATGCACCTTCTCCATGAAAATAAATCACCTGAAGAGCACCAAGCTTAGACAACATTTAGAATGTGTTATTTCAGCACTCTTTTACTTCTCTGTTTCAATATGATTGTTCTTCTTCCTAGGGAGTTGTTGGTATCAAAGGAGAGAAGGTCAGTTATTTGCATCATATTACATGAAATACTTATTGGTTATCAACAAAAATAGTGTATGTTTGTTGCTCTTAACATCTCCATTCATAGGAAACAGAAGGTTTACCTTTCAGAAGAAGCAACCACAAAGTTTGGTGCTTCTTCTGTCCTAGTAGCATTCAGATTGCAAAATGTTCTATAATGTTTTTCCCTCCAACTACTGTTACTGCATGTAATTAATTTAACACTTTCAAGCACACAAAGAACTAAGCTCCTCCCCCAAACAGTTCATGAATTAATAGGGAAATCTGCAGATGCACTAGAGAGTATTTTATAGTGATAAAGGGTAACAAAAATAAATTGAAGGCAAGGAGTAATGTAGGTATGTCTGAAAAGAAGACTGCTTTTAACAGTGAACTGGAAGGCCTACAAAAGGTATATTTGACTTAATAAAATCTTTTTAAAGGTAGAACTATCAATAGTAGACAGTTTCCATCATTATGCAATTCTGATGTTGCTTATTTCCCTACAGACTGTATTAGAAGATTTGTTGCACTACAGAGTTCTAGAGCATAACTTTATGTTTCTTTTTATCTAACTGTCCAGGGGAGCCCTGCAGAGGGATATAGCCAAGAGTATGGTGCAAAAGGTGATCCTGGATTACCAGGAATGCCTGGTCTCCAGGTAACTCAAAATAAGGGGTGGTGAGATAGATACGTATAAAAATATACAGTAATATCTATAAACACATTCTATAGAACACATATATTTTAACATTATTTTGTATTTTACATAGTTTAAGTGTATTATTCATTTATTATAGATACAGTATTTTTTACAATAGTGCCATTGATTCCTAAACCAAAACCAGTCAGTTTGCAGGCCAGTCAAATTGCAGAAGAACAGTACTTCAGATATGGAGAAAAACTGGTCAGAGAGCTATGAGTTTACCAATAGAATAGAATAGTAATAGTTGGAAGGGACCTATAATGGCCATCAAGTACAATTGCTAAAATTCCCATTGAGGTTAAGACTGAACAGGTTAGACCAGCTCAACTTCTAGAGTACTAACAAAGGGGCTGAATGAATTAACATTACCAGGGGAAGGCAGGGCTGACATTTCTTCTGACTATCGGAATAAATAGAGAGCATTAAATTAAAAATTATTAATTTTCCATTTCTTTGGAAAAAACACTTGAAAATATAGGATTTATTGCATAGAATATTTGAAGGATAGAAGGCTTATTAGAGGCATTAATAGGACCATATGGATTATGAGTCCACATTTCTCAGAGGACTTACATCCTCACTTGAGTAGTTTAATTTTAGAACAGATGTTTGCTCATGTTTCAAAATATAGGCCGAGCAATGAAGCAGTGAGGAAAAATTATACCTCTGTGTTCTTCTGAGATAGGAAAAGGAAATTCAGAAGCAGGGCTGCTTCTCTGTTTCTCATTCAGTTCATTGAATTTAATGTTATGTTTTGCTCATGATCTTGCCAGAAGATTTATTCTTGTTTCTTTTTTAATATTCAGGGTGCCCAGGGTGCTCAAGGATATCCCGGGGAACTTGGACCACAGGGCCCTCCAGGACCTTTAGTATGAATTTGTCTTACTTGTTACTTTGACCTTTGATTTTCCCTGAACCCTATGGAATTACACAAATCCTTGACTCTCGCAGACTTACTTGAGTTCTAGACACATGTGTATGTAAAAGCTATGTTTTTCTGCACACATCTGAGTTTTTTTCAGGTTTTTTTTTATTATTTTAATGCATGATAATTTCTGTATTTTCAGAAGCATCCCTTGTCCTTGTAGGCATACATTTTTATTTTCAAATGACTATCCATTAATTCACTTTAAGTACTAATACACATAACTTTGAGAGATGCATATGTTTGCAACTAGACTGTGTAAAAAATCTGTCACTCACTGACAATGATTTGCAGTTGTAAAGGTGGAGGAAAGAGTAAAAATGTGGTGTAAGTTCTGTGAAATTTGGGTACTTCAAAACACCTGTATCAGAGAAAAATATTTTAAGGTTTTTTTCTGATTATTTTTGTTTCCTTTTTTGCAGGGCATGCCAGGGAAACCAGGACCTCCTGGACCTAAGGTAGTCTCATATTGGTAATAAAAATGAAAACTGTTATGTGTAACATGAATTAACCCATGTTTAAGTGCTTGTAAAATAAAAAAAAATAACATTTGGGGATTTTTTCCAGGGTCTTATGGGACTGAAAGTAATAGGAGCCAAAGGAAGAAAGGTAATTTCATAAGATGCATAAAACATTTTATAAGTTTTGTTTCTGTTCTCTGCATTTTCTGATTTTCTCTGGTGAAATATTTGGGGAAGTAAGTACTGTAATATATGTGTGAGTCTTTTGTGAAAAATGGAAACATGGCAACGCTCTCTAAGGTCAAAATGTTTTCACATTAGAGCCAATGATATGAAAGTCTTGACAGAAGATTAGATACTAGCACATAGCATTAAATTAATATATATATACACTTTGTGTAGTGCTCCTAAATGCTTATTTAAGCAGATAAACAGTGGCAAATATGTAGCATTTGTAATCTCACAACTTCTGTCCAATGTATTTTCAGTGTCAGCCCTTGAGATGCTAGCAAAACCCTCAGTTTTTGAATAAAAATTGGATAAGTTATCTTTCATGTACTTTGTATTCCATGTAACTGAAATTAAGCCAGGAATTACTACAAATGCCCACACTGTCTCTCAGCACCCAGCCTGCAGTTGCAGGACTAGTGTAGTCAATCTGAATATCCTTGCAAGAGATGAGGGCATCTCACAATTATGCTAACTGACCAGCACAGATTCAGCTGTGATTTGTTTTAACATTGCAATCACTACCAGGAATGTGCTAGGAGTTTCCTGGGGGGAAATGCCTATAGACCTTATTATTCATTAGCAGTAGCTCAGGTGTCCATGGAACATCTTGCTTCCTTATGAAAGAGTGACACATTCTTTGCTGTTGTGCTGCAAATTCATTCAAAAGCATTCCACTGGCTTAAAATCACTGAAAATTGTGGATATTTTTTTGTTTAGCTCCACAGGAAAAATCACACTGAGGACTTCCCCTGTTCTTAAAGATTTTTAATGAAAAAGTGCACTTCACTACTTATGTTGTCAGTGAAGGACACATGAAAGCTTGTTTTGTCTGTTGGCACCATGATTCTGTGATCTCCCTGGAATAACCAGACTGCAGTTCAGAGCATGTCACCAAATTAAAGTTCATGGAATTTACTGATTGGCATAATTAAATGGAGATAAATATTGTAATCAAGGAGATATTTTTGATTTATTTAAAATAATTTTGTAACAAATAAATAGGATTAAAATTTCAAATTGTTCCTAGAAATTTAAACAGAAATCAGCATATTCATTTTTATATGAATCAGCTGGGGGAAGGTTTAATCTTCCATGTGTCTGTTTTACTGGAATTTAAATAGCAAGCAAAGGGAAGTGTTAACTGAGTTAATGGCTGAGTGTAACGACAGAAGAATTTTCATGATATCAAAAGTATAGCAGTAGCAATTTGAAATAACAAAACCACAGTGCTTGTAATTTGCTCTCTTTTTGTTCTTTCTCTCAAGGGTGACAGTGGGCTAACTGGACCCCCTGGGCCCCCAGGAACTGTTATTGTGACGTTAAGTGGACCAGACAACATGACGGTAGTAAAACTGTTAAACACCACATTCAGATAATCCATCTGACTAGGTTTTACTTTGAGAGGATGTTTTCATCTTCACTGCTCTGAGAACATTTCCTTTTACCCACCCTAACATTTTTCAGACTTGTTTAATTTGATCCTGAGCTCTCTTAGAGTGTCTGTGTAGAGCCAGCTCGGCTGAGGGTGTGAGCTCACGTGCACATCTGCACGAAGCCAATGCAATACCAGTACCCCACTGCTGGGAATCCCTGAGTACATGAAGGGTAAATCACTTCTGCTTCACCAAATCCACATGGATGTTCTGAATGGCTATCAAAGCCACAGCTGAGTTGACCTCTGGGCCTTGGCACTGAGAATATCAGACTGAGCTTCCAGAATTTCACATAAGCTTACAATGTGTTCATGTACATTTTGTAGTTTGTTTTCTCATTGTTTTTAGTGAAACCTGAGTAATCATAGAAAGTGTTGGAAAGACAATAAATATGGAAGGAGATAGACTGATTCAGCTTTAAGTATTATGAATTCACATTCTTGCACTGTATCCTTATACAGAAATTAACAGTTGATAGAATTTTAAGTATTCACATATGAACGGGACAAGTCTTCTACATGTTCTTAATTCCAGTTTTCTAATGGAATTTGCATCTAATCTGTGGAGTCATCCAAAGTCCCTCTCCACTATGTGCTAAAATAAAAGTGAATTTTGCATCAAGACTGAATTGAGGAGGGAAGAGAAAAATCGCAGAAGCAAGGTTCAGCTTTTAGCCACACAGCTCTCCCTGTTTAGCTCAAATACAGAGCACCTGGAGCACTTTCCAGTCACAGCTGTTGTGGTTTATCATGAGATAATGGCAATTTTTCAGAAACATTAGGCATTATGATTTAGAAACCTCTCAAAACTCCTTACATAAATAGTTTGGCACATGAGTCTAACCAGGTAATAATTAGTGAGTTTCCTTTGGCCTTACAGTGACCCTAGGATGTGGCCCAGTGGTGCTATGCTGTAGCATAATTTAATCTTGCACCCACAGAGACAAGGATGCCATAGGTAGCCACTGCAATTATGTTTTGGAAGTAACTCTAGCTCCAGTGAAGCAACTAAGGTTTATTTGGGTTTTTTGCTTGTTTCTTATTTCTGTTTGTGGGGATATTTATTGCAGTCCCTTTGCATACAATCACAGGTAGGTTGTTTTGACCTAGCTGTATTCTGGAATGTGCAGAAACAGTTTCAAATAGCACAGGCAGGAGCACTGATATAATCATTTGAGTAAAACCCTCTCTGCTCAAAGAATCTTGACATAAGGATTTCCTATTTGTAGAACCAGACTTTATTGGTAAGCATAGAAAAATCCAAGACACCACAGTAAGCCCTTCTTTTCTGTGTAATAGGACTTGAAAGGAGAAAAAGGAGAAAAAGGATCAAGAGGACCCCCAGGGCCAATGGGGTTTATGGTAAGTGACCAGAAGTAAATCCCTTAAATCCAGATGCTCAGGCAGCATCACCTAATAAAAGCTACTCTTTACAGACCAGTATTTACAATAAATATTTCAACCTTTAATGACAAAAATAGAGCTTATGAGTAGAATAAAATACCTATTGATAGCATTCTAACTGTACTTTTTTAAAAGATAAAAAATTATAAAATATATATTGAAGTTAGAAAATGTGAGTTTGAAAACATGAGTGTCCTCAGTGTGGTTTTGTTCCAGGGCCCGGTTGGTGACTCTCAAAGTGAAAAGGGGGACCAAGGAGAGCCAGGAGCACAGGTGTGTGTGAGCAGCTGAATACATCTGTGTTAATCCTTTCTGAAAAGCAGTTTTGAACTAGTGTTGCTGCCCAGTTTCTGTCTCAGTGCTACTCAGGGCAAACTTGCTTAGCTTCAAAGGCTCTTTCCTGCAGTAAACCAGACAAGAGCTGGAAGTGACTGTACTTACATGAGTACTTGGAGTGAAGGTCAGTTGATTGTGAGTAAGCTTCTATTTTTTTTCTATAAAGGCTCTCCTGTTGAAACTTAATAAAAAGGTGCTCTGCTAGACATGCACTGACTTTACAGTGCAAGGGTATAAGTAGAAGAGAAAACACCAGGTTTACTTAAGGCAGCAGAATTAAATTCAATTATGTTCAAGTATGTTCAACCAGCAGCTGTGTGGAGACATAAAGTTGCTGAAGAGTTACTCTGTTAACAGCATAGTATATGGAAAAATGTTTATTTAAAAAAACATGCATATTAAAATAGAATTTACCTGATGATGTCTTTTTTTTTTTGTGGAAGATAATGGAAGGCTATTACTTTCATTCAAATGCCTTTCAGACTTTCAGATAAAAACTAATCAATGACAGATAAAAGGTCTTAATAACTAAAACTATTATTTCATAACAACTTTATGATATATAATCGGGGAGAACCCTAAAATAATAAAAAAAATCAAAATTTTTAGTGGCATTTTCTGAATACAGATTTTGAATACATTATGAAAGCAATACTAAGAAAAATGATTTTCAAATTAAATATCTCATTCAGTCCAAATGTGTATATTTTTAAAATTTTTCTCATACTTGTGGTTGCAATACATTTTCTTCCACAAGGAAAGACAGCAAGACAAGACCCTGATACTCCCTGAGGATTGTTCTTTCTTCAGTTGTATGGTGCTATAACAATGATGATGTTAGAGAGCAACTTGATTGTTATTTTTATAATTCCTATACAGAAGGAAAACTGCAATTTGAGTTACAAGTGTAAAGTTCTAGAAGTTCTTGCTATCCAATGTGTGTTATTAATCCTCCACCTTCTATATTTCTTCTACATTGTCTTCTGTTTTCAAAAGCCTTGTCCTATCATACAGTATTTTTTTAGAACTCAACTGACTCCTCCTTGTGGAGGAACTGGTAGAGCACTCTTTGCTTTTTTTATATTGATCTTGAAGAATGCTAAGGAAGTATTGTTGAGACATTGATTGATTAACTGTTCTAAAAAGAAAACAAAACATTTTTTGCAATTAAAATTACACGAGTGAGCACAAAATATCAAATTGCTGT
>VYXF01004885.1:0-35578 GCA_013397295.1 Polioptila caerulea | reverse complement strand
GTGAGCACAAAATATCAAATTCCTGTGGATTTTACATTCTAGAAAAAAATACTATTTTGTGCAAGTGAGTTTTGAGCCTGTGGAGATGTAATTATTCTCCTTATCTTTTAAGTTCTGACATATTTTTGCTGGTTTTTTCTGATGCTTTTATCCTAATTCACAGTTTGGCCTTTTCAAAATTATTTTAAAATTCTTCTGTGAGGGGGAAAAAAAAAATCTAAAATGTTCCTTTTTTCCCCTGTTATTCTGAGTTTATAATCTCCCCCCAGCCTCCTTTTATCTTTTCACTGCCTTCCTGCTGTGGATTTTAATGAACCAGGTTTTCCTCACTTCTGCCTCCAAGGTGGCAAGCAAGGTATCCATATGATCACATTTTCATTTCATTCTGTTTCTCTCCCCATTTCTACCCTTTGTCTCATTATTTTATTGTTATGAATTGCTCAAACAATTGTTTCTTGTTGCCACACAAGATACAGGACCCCAGCAGACGCTGCCAAATGGGCCGTGGAAAGCAGCAGATACATCTGGCATGCTGCCTCCTTCTGTTTGCACTTTTCCATCTACTGCTCTGCTTCAGATACCTTTGAAGTGCACTTCCTATTCCTTTTCCTTAAGTAATTTCTCCTCAAGTTGTCCCATACAGGAAATGGGGTTCAGAGAGTTTTCCTTCAGTGTCCTTCCAAGCTCACCATGGGAAGGGCTGCTTGCTGCTGTATTGTTTTATCATTTGTCTTGTTTCCGCAAGAATCTGATTTTTTGCAGAAACCTCATCCAAGATTTCTGCACTTGCCTGGCACTTTGTACTGCTGGAGTCTGGCAGAAATAATCCTCCACAGGAGGAGGAATGTTGATGGAATATCTTACTGTAGAGTTTCATGAGCTTTAGTTAAGATTAATGAATACTTTAAAATAACCTTAATGGCTTTTTACAGTTTTCACAGTTTACAGTTATATGCAAAGCATTGAGTTGCTATGCTCTTTGAATGCAATATCCTCACTTTAATTTTTTTTTTAAATTTTATTTTACATTTTTCTTTCGTAGGGGAAACCTGGAAAAGAAGGTGCCCCAGGTCCACCTGGCTTACCGGTAATGAAGGAAGCCTTCTAAATGTTTTCTAAGTGATAGTCATCTGTTTATGACAGTTCTGTCTTCCTGTCACAGCTTTTCTCTCATTGTGCAATGTGTTTCAAAATGTTGATTTGCATACACTGAAACACTTCCTTCATGCAGATGGCCTTGGAACATATCATGTCCTCACAGATTTATGTGCAGGAGACAGAGGCTCAGTTCACAGATGTCACTGTTTCTATGTCAAATAAAAAGACCTGTTTCTTGCTGCTTACTCTCTAATGAGTTTGAGACACAGTCCAAGTTAAGCAAAATTAATTCTACTGAGTTTTTTCTGGTTAGTCACATTGAAATTTTTGCAAGAGTTATACCTTCCCTTTAACATAAATCGAGAAGAGGAATGAATAGTTTTTAATCACTAGGATCAAAGACATTGTTTTTGAAGAAAAGTTATTGTCAGGGTCATGGCTGTCTTGGCCTGGAACAAGGTGTCTGATAGCTATTAAACTGTCATTTTGTCAACATACAGTTCTTAAAATATGCCATTTTAGAAGCAAAAGAGTTTCATTTGTATACTAATTTAAAAGTTGGAGTTGTTCAAATGTCTTTGAAATACTTTATTCAGTTGGTTAAATATCAGTTCTTTTTACTTCATCCCTACTTTCACATCATTAGAGTTGCAGTGAGCTTAAAAATATCTCACCAAAATTCTTACTGCCAGAATAGCCCATTGCACATATATCTTACTATATCATCATCTTTGTCATGCTAAAACCACCTTCACAGGCAGTCTAAACACATTCCAGTCTGACAGAGAACACTGAATAACAGACCACAAAGCTCTACTGCCTCAGCTAACAGGAAGAAAATTTTCTGTCATGACAAAGACGTGTCATTGCTCTGTTCCCATTTCAGCTTTACTCACTAGCAGTGCATTCAACTGCCTAAGCCTCCAAGAAGTCCCTCTCCCTTGCTGCAGAGGGAGAACAGATCAGAGACTCCTACACTCGAGTCATGCAGAGCAGCTTCCCCTTGGGCATCTTGGGGTGTGCTGTAATAAATGCAGGTTTGGATGGGACACCTGCAGCTTTTCCTACAGACATGGAGCTGTAGCTCAAACTGGGTCTTTCACTGCAGTTTCTTCTCCTGAGCAAGTGGCATTCACTTTGCCATAACCTTAAAAGAGCCAAGCTTTACATTTTAGATCTTACTGTTGTCACTGCTAAAAGATTAATCCTCATTAAAATGTGTACTGTCACCTGCAGGGACAAAAGGGTGAACAGGGCAAGCCAGGACTGGCTGGAAGGCAAGGAGCTAAGGTATTGTCCAACAGTTTTGTTATTGCTTTTGGGGATGAGGATAAGGTATGCTTGGCCTAAGAGATGACAAGTAAGGGTATCCTGGAATAGGGAATGGATCAGCTGAAACAAAGCATGTGTTTGAACTGGTGTCCATTTGTGTCTGCTGATGAGTTCCTGTAGGTTTTGGTGTATGCAGCTGAATAATTGTGTAAGGAACAGAGACAGTGGTGAAGGGCTGGTCAGGAACAGTTGTTTAGTGTTTTGAGCAATGTACTGAAATAGTGGGTAAATGTCATTCCATATCTTGTTTTTAATACACAAACATATCTCTGTTCTCTGATGAAGGGGATGAAAGGAAACCCTGGTCCACCCGGAGCTTGTGGTCGAGTAAGTGTAAATTACCTTCGTATACCGTTTTTCTAAACCATTAGAATAATCCAAATTGTTTGCATAAGGCAGTAATGGATGTCCTGTGATGCTCTAATCAGGCATGGCTTTTGCTAAGCACTGATATTGCTGTGATTCTTACACATATGAGATCTTCCTTCATATGGAATTGCGTACAGTATCTGTGCCTGCTTAGACCTCACCTGGATCCAACAATTTTGGCAGGAGATTGGACTGTCAAAGAACAGTACAAAAATTCAGAGGAGTTAATATTTGAACCGATTTTTAATCACCTGCAGAACAGGGGGCCTTAATTTTAAAATCCTGAGAACATTTTTTAAAGAAAGCAAGAGTTGGTATGACTACCATTTCCCTGTGTCATGCTGTCTCCCTAGTGGCTTTTCTAAAGGCCCCATGTGCACCTGATGGAAACTTTCTGCCTAAATTGTTCAGAAGAAATAGCTTTGTAAAAAGCTGAAGTGTTTGTGATATTGACAGAGTACTAAAATAACACTGCTGCTAATAACTATGATTTCTGGTTGCTTGTGATTAGTAAGGACTTGTGGTGTCAGAATATCAAAATTACGAATGGGATCAAAACATTGCTTTACTCAAGTGTTCAGTGTGAGGTACTGTGCTTCTCTCTTAATTCTTGCAACTCTTTCTTTTCTTACCTTTCTTTCCTTTCTCTTGAGACGGAGTACTATGATTATGTGGTTGGTGAAAAGGGGGATGAAGGACCCCCCGGACCTCCAGGACCAAAAGGTCAACGTGGCATGCCTGGTGAGTGGGACATCAAAACCACAATCCTGTAGCAAGAACAGTCCACTCATAGGGCTTATTGCAGACTACATTTCAAGCAACCTTCTTCTGCCTTTACAAGATTATTTCCTAAACTCACATCTAATTGCTGACTTGAAATGTATCCTGAGACTTTGATTTATAGCATTATTTACCCTTAAAAATGATTACCAGTATATAACAGTTGCATGAGTGGTAGGTGCCTACTTAGGCAAAACCAAGTTTTTATTTTAACTTCTGAGTTTAAAATGCAAAAGATCAAAGTTTGTATTCAATGCTATTGAATAGTGACTTTGTTGAATATAGAGCAGTTTAACTCAAGTTTTTAATATCTTGCTTTTGCAGGGCCACAGGGTCCTCCTGGAGCTGCTGGTAGACCAGGTATATGCAATAATAAAATACATTGTTCTACCTGTCTGTTACACTGAATCAGCTTTGTCAAATACTAATTTCAGATTACTTTAAAAATACCTCTAAGTGCTAAAAAATTGTCACCCAAGAGCTTTGATGGGCCAAGTACTTAGGTTAAAGATAATTTTTAAATGTCTCTAGATTCTCACTTTGATTAATCTATTTCAAGATAAAAAAGGTTTGTGGGATGAACTTGGTATGTTTGTCTATCACTTATCCTGTTGAGTACTTACTTAGCTTTAAAATGCCATTTCTTCTTTAACTCTGTTTTTGTGTTTTTTCCCCTTTGGTTAGGTGTGTCAAGACCTGGTCTGAGAGGTCCCCCAGGATTTCCTGGGCCAAGAGGAGCAAAAGGAGAAAAAGGACAAAGTGGTTTGTCTATTGTAGGCCCTCCAGGACTGCCTGGTATTACTGGCAGGCCTGGTTCTGTTGGATTACCAGGTCCTCCAGGAGAACCAGGTACTTCTAGTTGCAGGTCTTTTGGATTTTTCCAGGTAGCTCTCTCTTTTAAATGAATTGTTGAGGGTCTCAAGTTGGAAGGGGCCCATAAGGATCAGAATGCTGTTTCCAGCTCACCCCTGCAACTTTTTTCTCCCTTAGCAAGTAGAGAATTGTCTGAATAATCTGTGATGTAATGGTGCCACACTCATTTCATTAACAGGTAGAGTAACATTTGGAACTGGCCTACCAGGACTCCCTGGTGAGCCAGGGTGTACAGGACCCCCAGGACCTCCAGGAGATGCTGGCATGAGAGGTCAGTTTCTGATAACTGTCACTCCAAAGTAGATGGTACAATCCAGTCATCTTCATGGATTGTCATTAGATTTTTAAAATTTAATTTACCTTTTAAATAATTTGCTGAGTTCAGAGTTTTAAGAACATTTATTAGGTGTAATGAGATGCCTTCCTCCCCGTACATCGACTGAAAGAGCAGTGATGTGCCAGTGCTGCTCACCAGCTGCACAGAACTGTGGCAGGGTGTAGATCTTCAGTGGAACAAACAGTTACTACAGATTGGTAGGGCTTTGTACTCTGTTGTTGTGTTATTGCTGACAGTTCGTCTCTGAAAGAACCTGCAACTTCCACCCACAGGGGCTGCTGAATCTCTTTGCCCTTTGCTTGTTATTACAATGACCCTGACTAGCTCTGTTAGTTGGAAGCATATGTCCCTTACTTCTTTTGAGAGAATCTGGCTTATCAGTAAAGTGACCGTATCCAAACTGTTTGCTAAAACTTGACTTGAAAAAATCAAGAGATTAAACCAAATGTTTCTGTCCTTTCAATTAATTGCAGTCAGTTCTGATTGACTTTCTGACCACAGGTAACCTAGTACTGTGTTAGAAGTGATCTTCCAATAAAATTAAGGCCAGGATTCTACCACTCTTGGCCAAAAAGTGTCAGCTGTAACAAACTAAGTAGCACGTTAGTTAAGCTTGCAGATTACTAGCTGTGAAGCAACTAATGATTTATTTTCATTCTAGGTGATGATGCTCCTGTGTGTACTGATTGTAGCTACATCCCAGGAATGCCTGGTCTTCCTGGTTCTCCTGGGCCTCGTGGTCAGGATGGCATGCCTGGTAAATGATCCTCTTCCCAACAGGATAGTAGGAGTGCAAATGATTTTGCTTTTAGCTTGAGAATCAGATATGGGCATGTCTGCAGGCTGCAGACCTTGAACTGGCCCTGAGGTGGTGGTGAGTGTGAGAGCCTGATGCTGATATGAGCACAAGCCCTGAGAGATCAGAACTTGGAGTGCTGATAGGCTTCAGGTGCATCCTGAAGCCAGCTCAGTCTATGATGTGTAGTCAGTGTAACATTGAACACTGGGTGCAGTTATTGGAGCTTGTCAAAATCCATGTCCTTGTTTTCATTTTTCTTTACAAAATATACTGTTTCTTTTGCAGGTAGAGAAGGAACAACAGGTCCAAAAGGTTCTCCAGGTTCTCCAGGAACACCAGGGTTTCCAGGGCCTCAAGTAAGAGTGGTTTTTCAGATTAACATTCAGATCCTCCAAGAAGTATTTCAGAGAAACCTCATGGCGAGTGTTACATGCAGGGTCATACTGGGTGATGTCTACAGGTTTTTCCTGTAGTAATCCTTATGTCAGCATGGGAGGCAAGGCAGAGAATGTGATGTATGGCTCACTCAACTTTACATGAGCCTGGTTGCTCAGTAAATCAGTGCAACAAGTTAGGCCAGGCAATGAGGCAGGTAAATAAATACCTGTGTGATTAACCTGTGCTGCATTTCATGGTGCTGGGATTGCTTGTTCTGTCTGGTATGGGTAGGCTATAGTTACCTTCTGTTCCCTTATATAAATCAATAATCAAGGCAGTGGCTGTAAAGCATATATGGATTTTTGCGTGCTGTGATCTCTGTCAGACTTCTTACTTCTGTTGTTTCCAGCACACTCAGGAGTTGTTAAAGCCCCAGCTGTACAGAGAAACTTGCTTCTCATCATACCCTCTTCAGGGATGCAAAGGACACTCCCTCCTGGGAAATGTTATGAAGAGGGAAGGCTGCCACCTGCTGCCACACGTGTCATTTGGTCATGCTAACTTGTGCCTGTAGTAGTAATTATTTATGGGAAAGTACAGCCTATGCTGTCCAATAAAAATCATGCACAAGTTTTTGTTTGCTATGCAGATGCAGAATGAGTCTGCTAACAGGCTTTGCCAGGAGCCCCCAAAGAGTTCATGTGCCCAAGATCACCAGAGGCCAGTGTGCTTTCAGCTGGGATAGTGTACCCACTTTGTAACCTTTGGGGGAGAGAAGAGAGAGGGAAGTTAACTATGAACAGGGCCAGCTATGGCACTTAGAGTGTCCCTGGGGAAATATTCCCATGTGGAAGAGAAATCTGTAACTAGCTCTGGCCCTTCTGTTTGTGCCATGGCCTTACTTATTAAATTATGCTACATTATTCCTGCTTTATAGTAGCATAAATTAAATGGTAGTCATGTCAAAAGAAGTAAAGGCAGGATAAAAATAAAAGACAAAAAAGCCCAAAACCCTGTTCACTGAAGCGTGCCATTACAGAGAATAAAAATTAGAATAGGAGGAACCCCTCTCAGGTATTTAATTAAAGAAAAACTAAATAAACTTGAAAACAGGTGGCATACATCTAGCACTGGTTTGTTGGATTTTTTTTTTATTATTCTAGGGACCTCCAGGTTTTAGAGGAGACCAAGGACGTAAAGGATCAAAAGGTGAGCCAGGATATGTATATCCAGAAGGGCCAAAAGGTGAGCAAGGAGATCCAGGAGCCAGGGGAGACAAAGGAAGAAGAGGTTCAAATGGATTTCTGGGAAGACCTGGCTCTAAAGGATCCAAGGGTTCTAAAGGTGAACAGGTGGGTATGCACTTTTTGCAATTAAGATGGAAGTCATGGAAACCTAAGTCAGTATTTTATCTTGCACAACAATCTGTTTAATCTATGCAGATATTTCAGCTGATATCTCCTACCCAACTGAGGGTACTGTCCTCAACTGTAACAACCAATATGCATGAAAGAAGGAAAGGAAATATTCTGATGTAATACCAGAGAGAGATGAGGCCAGTGTAGGTACACATTGCTGAAAAACCTCAGCAGTGTAGTGAGATGTTAGTTTGGATATTGATACTGGAGCATTTTGTTGGATTTCTACAATGAATAAAATCTTTTTAAAAAGTATTTTCCTCACTACTTATAATGATTAATAATTCAAATACTTCCTGTTCAGTCTTTATGGATTAATCTTCAGTGAGAACTGATCATAAAACTAGAATTGTTAGGGCAGAGCTCAGCAGAATCAAAAACTAACAATTATTTTTGTTTTATGTTGGCTGAGAAACTGTTAACATGACTGAGATACAACTGTCTCTAAACCTGACTCCACAGCACTCAAGGAGAGTCAGAGCTGAGGTGGATTTGGGTTTTTTTGCCAAATGTGTTGTTAAACCAAAGTAAAGTGAACAATGCAACAACACAGTGATTGTAAAAAATCAGGCAATTTTATTTATTTGTAGTATTTACCTCTTAATAACCCTCTCTTTGTAACCATTGATATTCAAATTTATATTCATTTAATCACAAGTGAATCAGAGAAAAAATTTTTTCTTAAATTATCAGAGTTAGTCTGTTACTAAAATAATACAAGATTATAGTCAGAGAAATGGGCATTTTATTAAGAAAGTTGGTGTGGAAAGCAAGTAATGCTTGGTGTACTTGTGTAATCACTAGGGATTGGCTGGATCAAAAGGAGATAGAGGACTGCCTGGGTTGCCTGGTACACTTGGGCTTCCTGGAGAAATGGGGCTTCCTGGACTGCCAGGTTATGGACCACAAGGAGTAAGAGGTTTTAAAGGCTCTAAAGGAATACCTGGACCACCTGGATTACCTGGAGAAGCTGGTTTGTAACTTCCCTATTTTACTGTGTTTTACCTAAGTTAAGGAGTACTTGATTCAAATTGCAGAGATAGATTGAAATCAAAGACATAATTTATGAAACATGAGAAATCTCTCCTTGCCATGGGACTTCCACAGCATTATCCCAACTTTGATCCCTTCAAAGATAGTTGCAAAAGTCTTAGGGTGATAAGATACTTGAGGTTGGAAGGGACTCTACTGAAGTAGAGTCTGAATTTCATCTCAGCACAGGGACAGCTATGGACAGACCAAGTTGCTCAAGGCATTATCCAATTTGTCCTTGAAAACCTCCAAGGATGAAGACAGCACATGATCTCTGGGCAATGTGTTCCTGTTCTTGACTGTCCTCACTGTGGAAATAAAAAGTATTCAAATAGGCATCCAATTGTCATCATTACTGTAAACTGAGTCAGCAGGGTTAAATGTAAAAGGCATAACAATTTTTGACTGCTGGAAACATACCAGTGTAGGTCTTTACAGGCAAGCAGAATCTGGAAGAACTCAGCTGAATGGTAGATGCAGTCAAGGTTGCTTAAAGATAATGCCCATTGAGTCTTGATGACATGGAGTTGCAGATTTAAGCATTTTGCAATTGCATCATTTTCCTGGTCACTTTGTGCTTCCTTTTCTGGGTCTCCACTAGACTGCAGGAGGGCTGAGAGGAAGACTACATGTGCCAATAAAATGATTTTGCTAATGAAGTCAGGATGTGAAGGATTTTCAAAGCCTATTGGTGCTTCAGAAATACAGAAACTGTAGAAGACTACATTTTTAGCCAAGTAGATTGATCACTAATATTTTTAAATGCTTAAGATTACATATTGCCAAACTATATACCCTTGTAATATTTTATAATGTATTTGCTGAAGGTCTGAAAGGAGAGACCAGTAGGGCAACTCCATTACCTGCATTGCCAGGACCTCAGGGACCACATGGTTTACCTGGACCCCCAGGAGTGCCTGGTGAGTACAGCACTAAATCAGTAAGAGAGTTAAAATCAGATTGGTTAATTGTAAGGCATCTTTGCTTGGGTTTTGTAGAACAATAGTCATTAAAACTGTCCTGAACAGCACAGGAAGTTTTTTGACAGTTTTATGGTAGCTTCTGTTCTTATAGTTGCTTCTGTTTCAAGCCTTACCCCTATAATGTTTGTTTGTAACCTCTCAAGAAGGGGAAGATTCATGTCTGCATGTAGCTGTTTCTAGGTGTCTGGAATTTGGCCAGATGGCATAAAAACTCACGGGCTCATACATGCTATTGTACTGTGAACACAATTAGCATTTTAATTGTGAAAACCTGCAGTGGAGAAATAGTATCTAAATTCTACTATAAGCTACAGTTGTGTCCTTATTAATAATGATAAATTATAGCATACTTAATCTTACAAGTTGATGTTCTGTGGTAAGACAATTCATAGTTGACTTATTTTCTTTGTACAGGTAGGGTTGGAGCAAGAGGTCAGCCAGGTGATCCAGGACATCCAGGACCAACAGGCGACACAGGCTTTCCAGGACTTGGGTTTCCTGGAAACCCAGGTCCAAAAGGTAAAATACTCTTTTTTATGTTCTTAAAACAAAACAAAAATTTATGTACACCCTAAAATAATTAACAAGTTAAAAAAATAAATCAATAAACAGACAGATAAATGTTTTTAGCAGTCTTGTAATTTACTGCGTTAAGTCTTAGAAATTGCAAGTTTGAAATATTTTGAGGTATTTCAGAGTATCAAATATCAAAGCTGACTGTAGGGAAATATGTTAAAAGACATTGATGCATTCTGGAATATTGCCCAAACAGGTGCAGCTATTTCATCTGAGTGCTGCACTTAATTCAGATGGATTCTCTTTACCTGGATATGTGTCACAGAGACAGAGCTGTATGAGTGTCAGTACTTTCTTTTTGATCAATTTTGATTATGTTCAATGCAATACCTGCTCTATTGAGCAGGTAATAGAAAGCATTTTCAATACTGTAAATTTGGCCATTCCTCATGCAAAGTCCACAGAATCACAGAAGGTCTAGATTGGAAGAGACCTTCAAGACCATGGAGTCCAACCCATGCCCTAACACTCAACTAGACCCTGGCACCAAGTGCCATATCCAGTCTTTTTTAAACACATCCAGGGATGGTGACTCCACCACCTCCCCAGGCAGACCATTCCAGTACTTTATCATTCTTTCCACGAAAATTTTTTTCCTGATATCCAGCCTATATTTCCTTTGGTGCAGCTTCAGCCTGTGTCCTCTCGTTCTCTCAGTTGCTGCCTGGAGAAAGAGACCCAACCCCACCTGACCACAGCCACCCTTCAGGGAGCTGTAGAGAGTGATAAGGTCACCCCTGAGTCTCCTTTTCTCCAGGCTGAGCACCCCCAGCTCCCTCACAGGGTTTGTGTTCCCAGCCCCTCTCCAGCCTCATTCCCCCCTCTGGTCTCACTCCAGCCCCCCAAAGTCCTTCCCAAACTGAGGGGCCAGAACTGGACACAGCACTCAAGGTCGGGCCTCACCAGTGCTCCCTTCAGCTCATGTAAGCTCCATTAGTGTCAGAGGTTCATGACTGCACACATGGAAATACCCTTTTGTCAAATAAAGCATCTGCACTGCCATTTAATTCCTTTTGCAGGAGATAAAGGACTTGCAGGAGGCAGAGGGCCACCAGGTTGTGAAGGAAAGATTGGAGATCCAGGCCGAGCTGGAAACCTAGGACAACCAGGACAAAAGGTTTGGTTAGAAATACAGCATAGACTTTTCCATAGGTCCCATTCATTAAATTTTATACTGAGCAAATAAATAAAAAATTGTAAGGAATATAGAAATTCCTTCATTTCTTGACTAGTTATGCACAAACTATGAAATTAAATTCTTTCTATAAAAAGGGGCTCAAGCCAAAATTTTAGATCCAAATATAAGATTTCAGAATTCCAAGTGTTTGGGATGTTTTCCTACTTCAGCTTTCAGACCACAAGGAGGATATTGCATGGCTTACAGCAAAAAAATTAAGGCCACAGCTGCTGAAAAGATGCCTGTTCAGAAATCCAATTAAGCATTTATTTGATGGAGGTCATTGACAAGTAAGTATGTATTTCATTTAAGCAAGTGCTCTCTTGAATTGAAGCATGAAGAAAGTAGGTTGGAGGTAATACTGCAGCCACTCTTGCTGATTAACAAAAGCTAATCTACAGATTCTTGACTACTCTGTAATTAGGATTCCATTTTGAACAGAATATTAACACCTAAATGATTAGAAAACATGGCATTTCTTTTTGTGTGTGCCCATATGTGATTCTTTTTTGTGTTTTTGGATGTGATGAAGGAAGGGGGTTGAGCTTGTGAATTTTTTTAAACTATTTAATCTGTATTTGATGCCACAGAACATCTGGATGTGAAGTGCCCTCTGTGGTCCAAGTATATCATTAGTGACTGGTATAAGCTCAGGGCTACTGGCCTGCTTTATTAACACATTGAATTGCTGGTACTCAAAACAACCAGCAGTTCAGTTAGCTAAAAAAAACCTACTAATTCAAACTTTCCAATCAGGGAATGCACTTGGGGCACTTGTGATAAAACCAGTCTTCATGGAAAACAAAGTTCAGAGGAATGATTTTTCAAAACGCCAACACCTGTCTGAATATTGAGATATATCTGGGTGCTGACCTTGATCATTTAAATAAATAATTTGATAAAAAATATGACTATGATATAAAAATAAAGGAAAAGTTATTTTTGCACAAACTTCATCTCCACTTTAATATAGATATCCAAAGCTTTTCACAGCTGCAGAAGGCATCCCAATGCATAAAAGACCAAATGGAGGGAAGTGTCTTGAATTGCTCACTAGCAACTTCTTAGGGTTAGGAGACAAAGCTTAAAAGCTGTCTAGTTGAATTCCTCAGCTAGCCAATAAGGAGCATCCCAGTGGTCTGCTGAATTGAAGCCATTAGGAATTATAGTGTGAAAGATCCAAAGGGAATAAGGAGAATTACCCTAATAAAATAAGGTCATTATTCCCACTGTGGAGAAAATATTTTGGCAGATTTGCAAAGCAGAGAGGATTGTTTACATTTCTCTCTGTGTTGCAGGGGGAGCCAGGCATGGTTATTCCTGGAGAGCCAGGGAGAATGGGTTCCCCAGGGGGTCATGGCAGTCCTGGCTCAAGAGGTGAAGATGGACTTCCAGGACTCCCAGGCCTACCAGGGCATCCTGGGCACGATGGTGATGATGGCCTAAGAGGTAATGTTGTCAGCAAAGCTCAGGGAGCACAGCAAGTTATTTTAAGGAAAACCAAGCCAAAGAATGTTCACTCAAAGCCTAAAACTTAATTTGGCTGTGACTCCACTACCATGTCTTTTAGGAGATCGTGGCTCACCTGGAGTTCCTGGAGACCCGGGTTTTCCAGGGAAACCTGCTGAATGTCTTATTGGCCTGCCAGGTTTGCCAGGTGCCCAGGGAGCTACTGGCCCACCAGGTAGGACTTTCTGACCCAAAAAGGCCATTTGGCTGGGTGAGTGTGGGTGAGTTTGTTTCTGCCTTCCAATGACCTGAGAGAGCTGAAATTGTTTCTGGTATTGGTTATAGAATAGTATGCAAGAAAACATGAGTCCATTGAAAAGATGCTCTTTGTGTAGATGGGAGGAAACACTGATGAAGATAGATAAAAGTTCAGATTCCATCAGAACGTATAAAGAGTAATCACAAATTGACTCAAAATCCACAGGAAAAAAAGATATTTCAGTCATATCTCCCCTGTGGGACTGAACTTAGATTCTGTGGTGCAAATGGGGTTGATAAAGAAATAAAAGAAAGGAAGAGCTCAGCTAGGTAAGAAAATAATTTAGGGTCCCAAAAGTACCTCCCTGTACTGCATATGATTTTCTTTTTTTAAAAAAAACACTCAGGTATGCAGCACATTCCTTCTCCTATATATGATCTCAAAAGGATTTTAATTTTTTTTTTTTTTTAAAGAATGAATGCCAGATTGGTGGAGTTTTCAGATTTGGGTTTTTCTTCTTTTCCTGAGAAAGAACAGATTTGTCTACTCTCACTGTTTTTTTCTTCTTTTCAAAAAACCTAACCCACAGCCCATGTAAGATTTTCTGAATGTGTCTGTTGCTTTATAGATCTCATGTTTAGCCTCAAACAGGCAGAGTTCAAGAAGAGTTTCATGTTTATGATATAGACAGGGAGGTTTGTTTTTTAGACAGATCTACCATATTACAGTGTCCTGCACTTTTCCTAGGAGGAAGAGGTTTACAAGGTTCAAAAGGAAACCTAGGTCCTCCTGGTTTGAGTATCCCAGGAATCTATGGAGAGCCTGGGGAACCTGGATTAATAGGTCTTCAGGGAAATATGGGATTGCCTGGTCCCAAGGGACAGTCTGGAAGGCCAGGAATCTCTGGTTTGCCAGGTAAGGATTCCCCAATGATTTGTTTTGATGTAGCAGTTGAGTCTTTGCAGAAAGGTGTTTAGGTAAAGGGTGTGCAAAAAGGTCTTGTTATTCCAGACTGAAGATGCTGAAATATTTTACCCTCAACAGTATTCATTTATCTTTGGGATTTTTATGGAAGAATAATAAATCATTCTGCCTTAAATGATGAGCATATCTTGAAGCTCTCTTGACAGAGTATGGAATTTTCTGTAATAGTCTTCTGAGAACATAGTTTTTATACAGTAATGTCCTTGCAGTAAGACATGAAATAGTTAATATTCAAACCAACTGTCCCAGCACAATGTAAGTGCAAAGTCTTTTGTTCTTACTCAGCATCCCTTGTCAAACAAATAGTTTGTAATGCCACCATCTTTTTCTTAAAATTTCATATCTAGAGTCTGACAGAGTAGAGTCAGATCAAGCTCTGTCACTACCAGAGCTAACTTTAAGTAAGCTAAGTGGTCCCTATGGGGTTGATTTGGTTGATTTTTGTCTTTCAGAAAAATGTTCAAATTTGTTTTGAAGAATAAAAACAATCAGTCATGCAATGCTTCTTATTTCTAACAAAGATTTGTCCTTAATATCAAATCATTACCCTGTGGGAAGGAGATGGAGCATACCTTTTTATACTGAGAATCTGTAAAGCTTTTGATAAACATGGAACACTTGACTCAGTTATGCAAACATAGGCTTGTGATGGCATTTGAGGGAGTTGTTATTCCACAGCTGGTCTTTGACTCCTGAGCCAGGAATGAATGTCATTCCCATACACCTCATGACCAATCTCTCATCCCTCTGTGGGTATCTCAGATACTTTATCCTTAGTGTTAGCTGTTTCATTCATTGGTAGGAGCTGTTGCAGCTACTAATTTAGGTAATTTGGGGGTTATAAGATCCTGTGGTTAAAGATGGGAAAACTGGCTTGGACAGTTACAGAAATGGAGAAAAAATAAAATAAGCAATAAACAGTGAAATGACAGGCATAAGTGTAGTTTTCTGAAGTAATGTTCTGTTTAACTGATCAAATACTAACAAATATGTTCCTATTGCTTCAATTCCACAGGTGCAAGGGGAGATCCAGGTGTAATGGGACTGTTAGGAATTCCTGGACCCCCTGGCATGGTTGGAAGACCAGGCAACCCAGGAATCAGAGGCAAGTGACCACTGTATCTGCCTTCATTATTGCTTAGAATACAGGAATTTCAGTGCTCAAGTTAGTCTTGTGATCCATCCTTGTGTGTATTATCCCTCCTGAGTACAGATATTTTACTGGAATTTCTTTGAGTCTTGGTAAATCTCTTCTGTATGTGTGCAGTCTGCAGACTGAATGACATATTTTTCAGCAATTTTGACTTACCATCTTTTCTTTTTCATTTTTTTTTAAATGGCTGGTAATTTGCTTAATAAAAAGCAAAGAGTCTTTCTGCTGGGCTTTTTTTTTCCCATCCTCTGTGCTTACCATAATTATATTTGTTTAACAGAAATAAAATTTATTCACTAGAAGAAATAATTTCTATCTCTTGCCATAATCTGCACTTGTATGTGTTTTATTGATTGGAGCAGTTAAGAAGCTAGTTTGTTTGCTTGGAATGTATATTTTCATATGTAAATTAAAATTGATCTTGAAGATGGCCATCATCTGGTTTCCTTTATTATATCATCTAGTCAATTCTCTTCAGAAAATTTCACTCTGTTTTGCTGCAGGTTCTCCTGGCTTTCCAGGAATAAAGGGAAGAAAAGGGCTTCTTGGAGAAAAAGGTGAACCAGGTGATAAAGGTTTTCCTGGACCATCTGAGACCTTGGTTGGTATTGGGGACAAAGGAGAACGAGGTTTAAAAGGTACACATTCATTGTGCTGTCACTAAAACTAGTCAGGGTTGTCATTTGTTTTGCAGCTGAACTGGAGTCTAGAATATGGAATAAACTGACTCTACTGCTGAGAGTACTCACATGGTTTTGAAATAATTATTGCTAAACACTAGAACTGCCTTCTTATTTATGGGATAGTTGGATATTACATTGAATATTCAGTTCAATTTCAACAAGTCCCACTTCCTTTAAAAAGCTCTCATTTTAATGCTAAATAATATATCAGTAGTACCAGGAGGCTTCTTTACACAGATGCTATACATTCATGTTTTTACACATTTAGTATCCTGTGAGCACAGAAATGGCTGCACTTACCAACCAGATGCTGGATTGCAAAGACATTAAATCTGCTCAGAAATACTTGACTGCCAGAAGAACTCCTTTGTTTGCAGTGTTAATATGGATCCTCTGTATCAGCTGTACATGCTTAACTAACACTATCTGGCTTTTTATATCCATGTTTTCCCTTGGATGCTTTCAGGAATTTTCTATTGTCTGCACATAGAGAAGACGTTAGAGTTGAGCTTGTGTTTTGCTTATATGTGTTCAGAGTGAAAATCCTATGTTCTACTTCTGTTTCATTAGCTTAAAGAGTTATAAAATTTTAACCTTTGTACAAAACTTACATTCTAAGATGTTGTTTTGTAATATTTTTTAAATGAAACTTCATTTTAGGAGTTCAAGGCCGAATGGGTGTAAAGGGAGAAAAAGGAGATGTTGGTGTGCAAGGTCCCCCAGGCGTTGATGGGGCTGCAGGAATACCTGGTCTGCCAGGTATGGAATATGAATATTGGAAATGACTGTGCCCAGGGAGATGCTGCTGCTCCAGTGCACACCAACTTGGCTCCAGAAGCAGCACTACATTCTCTCTGTTAACTCTCAAGCTTTCCTGAGAATTCTGAAACTCAGCAATTTCAAAAGCTGCTGTTTGAAAGTCATAGCAGCTATCACCAAATGATTCTTTGTTTTCTTTCAATATAGACCATTGTTTGGGATGACAAATAGAAAATAATATTGAATCCTGAATAACAATAAAGTCTAAAAGCTGATGGAGCCAATGAATAAAAATTAATATTTCTAAAAAGTAAAGAGAAGTTTGAATTTGCAATATTATTTAAAAATTAATTCTAAAATATTACAAATTTGCAACATATTTTACAACAAAAAATATTTTAGGGTTGTTTTTTTTAATTTCAGGTTAATTATATTTCCCTTTTCAAAACCTACATATTTGACTTGTGTTTCAAAAGCTAGCAGATTTCCAATGAAAAGCAGGTTTAAAAATGTCAGGCACTGGCACACTGGAGTTTAGGAAGAATGCTCAGAGAACATTCTAGATGCATCCAGATCTTTTATTCATTAAACTGAGTGCTAATTTAGCTAAATTAATTTCAAGGTAAGTGAGGTCACACTCAGGAGCTTTTTATTATATACTAGTCATGAGAAATCCATAAAGAGTAATAATGTGATTGCTCCAGGCACAGAAACTAAACTGAACTGCAGTTCAAGCAATGAAAGGAGAGTCCAGGGTGTAAATACAAACTCCTGGTCTTGATCAAATTCAGCTAAAGTATATTGCAGTGGCTGCCCCAAGTGCTGTGGTCACAAACCTTAATGTTGATACATAAGATATTGGTTATTTCCTTGACTTTCTGCAAACAATAATGGTAATTTTATCTGTGTCTGGGGCAAAAGGCTCCATGTTGATTATCTATAAAATAGTAATACACCAAAGGAAGGTGCATGGTTGAGGAATTTGTATCCATGACAGCTCTAGCAAACAGCCAGTGTCTAAAGCAAACATTTATTTCTTCATCTTGCAGGAGCCAAAGGATTTATGGGTCTTCCAGGGATTCCTGGAAGACAAGGATTCCCAGGTGCACTCGGAGACAAAGGGGACATGGGAATTCCAGGTCATTTTCTCTCAAGATATATTCCAAATTCATAGAGCACTATAGAAGCATTTCAACAGGTCTGAGCTGTTACTGTCAGCACACCACACAATATTTAGATTGGGATTTATTCTTTAGTATCCATAGACTTATCTTCACCCCAGAATTTGCTTAATTTGCAGAATGCAATTCTCCCTTTCTATCTAAGTTCTTTAATTTATATATTGTTACATGTAAAACCCTCTTTTTAGAAATAAAATCACAGGTAAAATTATTTTAATGAAGAGTTAAAATCTGTATATATAAGCATTAGCTCACAAATCATGAGGTGTGAAATGCAATTATGATCCTTTTAAGAATAGTATCAGAACTGGTATTTTTTCCAGGTCCAAAAGGCCAGAAAGGATCTCCAGGCTTTCCAGGACCATCAGGTGACCCTGGTCCACCAGGCTATGGTGGCTTTCCAGGTGACAAAGGAGACCCTGGGTACCCCTCTGCTGGGCCTCCAGGAGAACCTGGTCCTAAGGTATAAAGGCAGTGGAAAAATTTTCCCCTTTCTAGAGGCAAAGCCTTTGACTATGCAAACAGAACAACAACATGTTAGCAAGAGCTGCAGAGTTTGCAGAAATAATGATTTGTTAGTGGTAAGAAATACAAAAATTTTATTGTGTCGTTACTCAGGAGAAATTTTTTATTTCATTAAATTTCACTTCTTTTGTGTAAGAATTTCTTATTTATAAAGATGAAATAACTTGAAGTAACTTGCTTTCTGTAAAAGTTCCTAATTCATTAAGAACAAGGATGTTAAAAAGTACATCAAAACCTAATCTTAGCAAATGCAAATATTTTGTAATCTACACTTGTACTGTTTGGTTTTGATAGTCTGGTAATATCCTTGCACAAGATTTTTTTTTTTCTTAGTAATGTGTATTACATTCAATATAGGTTATGTTTGGTTATATATACGTTGCTAAGAACAAACCAGTATTTTTAAGTTAGATCAATTGGATGGTTTAACTCCACATGTTCTGGTTGTTGAATAACTGGAAGTTGTTTTACCTATGAGATTATCTGAAATATGTGGCTGAGGCTGTAAATTCCACTCTAAGTCCTATAATCTCTCTAAATGATTTGTTTATTTTCACTATCAGCTAGATAGCCCAATGAGACTACTGTCAAAAGTCAGTAGGAATTCAAGGGAAAAAATGCATTTCAGTATTTTGTATAGCTGCATATTACCTAAGGAATGGATGTTTGGATCAAAAGAGCTGGTAGAATAAAATTGAAGGGAAAACTGTGCCAGGGAAAATATCTAAAAACAACTTGGCTTGTAAAGGTTAAAAATAGATCTTAGCTATGTCTTAAAGATCAGTGGTATAAGAAGATCTCATATTTAGTCTGCTCTGTTTTTTTGTCTGAAAATCCTAATGAAACATGATTACATGTACTTAACCTTTCAAATTAAATGTGATATTTCTATTCTTCACTGTGATTCTTTACCTCTGCAACTGTTTCTCAGGGAGATCCAGGTCCCCCAGGAGTTTTTGGCAGCAAAGGAGAAATGGGCTCTGAGGGTCATCCAGGACTTACAGGAGTACCAGGACCTCATGGGATCAGAGGGGAAACTGGAGGTGCAGGAATCCCAGGTATGGGGTACTTTTGGGGAGATGGTGAGCTGGTGACCTGCTTGCAGAAGAAGAGAATTCCTCCAGCTACACGGGGTGCCTGGGGGTGGCACACTGATTTACACTGACTGCTGTAAACCTCAACAGCTCCTCTGTGGTCAGGGCAGCCAGGCCAGCTTGTGCCACCTGGAGAGCTTTTGCAGTTGGCCAAAGCAGAAACAACAGCAAAGCTCTTTGAAAAGTCTGAATCTAGTGGTGATGCCATTTCCCCTCTGCCTCTTTCTTCTCACAGGGAAGTTTGGGCCCCCTGGAGATATTGGTGTTAAAGGATGCCAGGGCCACCCAGGACAGCAGGGAGTCCCAGGCCCTCCTGGTATGTTGTATAAAATCTCTCCTAAATCACTGCTCTGGATTTGGGCTTTCATTTCAGTTTGAGGCTTTGTTTGCCTCCTTTTAACAGCGCCTTTTCAATGTTATCAGTTCAGCTGAGGCAAAAGATTTTAAATTTGTTTCACTACTAGAAAGCTTTTTGTCCTTTTTTATTTAGAAGTACATATCCAAGGGTCTCAAGATATGATATCCACACAGTTATAAGAAAGGCTTAGGTTCTTCAGGTTCTACCTCGTAAAAGACAGTAATAAACTAAGATATAGGTAGATGAAGAGAAGAAAATTAACTGGAGTAGAAAGAGACAGAGTTGTAATTGTCTGCTAAAGCAACAGAACTAAAACAACTAAAAATATACATCAGAGGTGGTGTGTGTATGCAGCAACAGAGAGGTATGCATTGAAGGCTTTATTATGTCTGTGAAAATAGTGGGGGTGTTCAATCCACTGAAGTCCAGTGAGCTCAAGACAAGCTCCTCTACACCAACACAGCTACCCACATCTTTGAAATAGCTGCACTAATTTAATTTTAATAAAGGGGAGTCAAATCTTCTCACTGCAAAATTACAGAAGAAAAAACTACATTGTGGTCCATTGTAATTCACAGGTGCTGTTGGAGTCCCTGGAAAACATGGACTTGTTGGTGAAAGGGGTACTCAAGGTCAGGATGGTATGCCTGGTCCCCCAGGGATAAAGGGAGAACCAGGTAACACCAGTGAAACATTTTCATTCCACTTTACAATTGGGGTTTTTTTTCTGTAATTATAGTGACAAGGATTATTTGGGAAGGATTACCAAGGAGCTTCTGTGGAGCCAAAGCTAAGTTTATAAGTAGAAGGTTATATGTGTTTTTCTGTGTCATTTTTGTACATATTATCAACAACTCCAGTGCATTATAAGTGTTCTATTCTCCATGTACTGTAATGTTGCCTAAAAAAGTTCATGTCTGCAAGAGTCAATGTACTGCTAACAAAGTTAACAGTTCTTATGGGTTTAATCTCAAAGAGATTAAAGAACCAAAATCCTTTCAAATTAGTCTTCTTACATGAACATAAAGTAAGAGGAATCACAGTGTTTCCCTGCATGAATAGTGAAAGCTTCCATGACCTGAGCCTTAGGTTGTGAAACTTTTCATTTAAAAGTCACTCCTGATGTTATCAATGTTCAGATAGATTTATTCCTACACTGAATTCTGGCAGAATTTTACACTGAAAATGTTTCTTTGCATGTTAGTATCAAGAAGATACTGAGAAGGTATCCATAGTATTTAGAAAGTTTTTTCATGTTAAATTTGAAGTAATCACTGTTAATGTATTTTCTTTTGTAGATTTTTACATTTATTTTTCTTAATTACTAAATTAAATAAAGTTTTTTTTTCTGGGTTTTTTTTTCCCCCTCCGGAAAAAAAAGAAAAAACTTCTTTTTGTAGAATGTACCTCAAATAAGATTGACCAATAAGAGTTCCTCCTATAAATAAAAACTTTAAAATTTAATGTATGTTTTTGTATAGAAGGAATGGAAATAATACCTTTTATTTTACATACAACTAAACTCTACCTTTTGATTCAGTGATTTCTGAAAAAATGTATGAAATATTAGGAAATTGTGATGTTTTCTAAAAATTATTTTGGACTTTGAGTGTAAGGTGACCTAATATTTTACAGGACCACCAGGGAGAGGGATCCCAGGTGTTCGAGGTATTCCTGGACGTAGAGGTGAGTTGTCCTTTTGAAAAGCAACAGCTTAATTTTTAAATCCCAGAGCCATCATCAAATCTCCTCCTGCTTTCAGGTGCTTGAAATGGCACTAAGAGTGTCAGAGGAAATCAAGAGTGATTCTGTGCTTTTGATCAATGGTTTGGTCCTATATATTAGATGTCTAGAGCTGTTGCTTGTAAATTTTAGATTGTTGTAAAAAGGAAATAAAGAAGCTGAATTCTGTGGTCTTATGAAGGTGGCATACACATTCTAGAGCTTTTGAAATTTTATTTGATACTCTGTTGATTAACAGAGTATGCTCTTATGAAAACAAGAACTTTCTGAATATTAAGCATACTTTGAGAAAGCTGCAATGGTTGCATTTTAATTTTGTTCATCTTCCCTTTTATATTGATAAACAGAAGGGACTCTCCATTTTTTAGGTTTTACATTGTATTTCTAGTGCTGGTAGAAATCCATTCATTTGCTTTACTTTAAAAAAGTTAAAATAAAGCACTCCAAGATCGACTTCAGAACCATACCCTTTTGGAATAGTTTCTTATTTTGTTGCATTTATATTGATGCTTCCAGCTGGGATTTAGTTTAAAAGGATTTGTTAGTTCTGATTAACGAAGAAGCGTTTCTTCTACTTATTCACCAATAAATTTTCCCTACTCTGGTCTGTTTATCCTCCTCTCAAGTTTATTCCTTGGGATGAGCAATCTCTGAAGCAGAGTGGGGTTTTTTTATTTGTGGGGTTTTTTAATTTTAAAAAGTGGTGTATACTTTGCTGTGAGTCCTGTCTTCTCACAACTGTTCTGCTTTAGGGTTGCAAGGTGGCTTTGGAGACTTCTCTGTACTAAAAACAAGGGCTGAATTCCACCTTTGCCACATAGGAGACACATATTTGGAGTTGGCACATCACCTCACTGTCTTGACAGCCTTCCCCACATGTAATATTCACACTTTGCAGGAATCAAAGGAGACATGGGACTGCCTGGTTTTCCTGGGCCTCCAGGCATGAAAGGTCTTCAGGGAGATCAAGGACCCATTGGACCTCCTGGCTTGGTGGGGTTACCTGGATTTCAAGGCAGCACAGGCGTGGCACTCACTGGCCAGAAAGGGAACAGAGGTATTCCTGGTGCTCGTGGAAGACCAGGTGTGTTGTTGGAACTCCTTATTTGTTTGAAAGGATATACTGCTAATTAAAAGTAGAAGTCAGCCTATCCAGAATTCAAGGCTAAAGGGGTATTCCCCCAAGAGAGTTCCACAGTTAAACAGGTCCTTTTCAGCAGTAAATGCAGTATTACCATTGCAAACAATATGATCTATGCAGTGGCATTTAAATTAAAATAACTCTGAGCTTTCAAATCCACCTGATTGCATTTTCTTGCTTTCCTCCCATGTGGTCGGTAGGGCAGCTGAGACCCAACTCTGAAACAAAGTGAGATAGCATGAGTGGCACTTAGGGACATGGTTTAGTGGGCACATGGCAGTCTTAGGTTTACACTTGGACTTGATTATCTTAAAGGTCTTTTCCAACGTAAATGATTCTGTGATTCCAGACTTAACTACAACTGGAGGATATTTAAAAACCTGTAGTGTTAAAGACTAATGTAAGTTCTGATCTTAGATTAAATTAGCAGGTGAGGAAAAACTTGGGGTTTTTTTAAAGTGTATATATTTCCTTGGAAATCACTGAGGTGATGAACATGAGTGCCATTATGGAGCCATTGAATGTTGCAGTGTGTTGTGTGTAATCTCTGTGAAACGCTATTGGCAGTTGTCTTCACTTGCTCTGATGTTTCTGTTTAGGTGCTCCTGGTTTTCCAGGCCTTCCTGGTCTTTCCACTCTCAGCATGAAAGGAAGCAAAGGTGTCCGAGGGGCGGATGGAATCCCAGGGCCAAGGGGCCCAGCTGGTGACATTGGCCCTCCTGGTCCCAAAGTCAGTGAAAGGAATATTGCTTCTTTCTTACTGCACTGATAGTCTGCTCTTACCATGAAAACAATACCCATTGAAAAAACCTCCAAAATCTCAAAATGAACAGCAAACAAGCATCCCCTCCCAGCCATTTTCATAAAAACACCTCATAATAGAGGAAATACCAAAATGGGTATGAGAAGCAGGTTTTATGGACTTAAGTGGATCAATAAGAATTGGGTTTTTTAATTCTTGGTATGTAATTTTCTTGGCTGTTCTGTATTACTAATATGCCTATTTCTAACATGCTTAGAAGTGGAACAGATAGTTCTAGTTCCAGTGTATTCTGTGAACATAATGCTTTGAATATTCTAAACAAAAATTAAATGTATTTCATTGTGTGAAGATGCTGCTCCTGTTTATTACTGATGTCATGTTTTGCAGGGAATAGAAGGTCGATCAGGCTATCCTGGTGCTAGAGGGCACCCTGGGTTTCTTGGATTCCCAGGTGTAAAAGGTATTCACATATTTATTATGTACACTCCTGTGTGCCAAATACAATCATTTACATGTTGATTTATAATAGTATTTGTGTATGAGGGATTCTAGAGACACAAGGTTTTGCCATGGAAGTCAAGGTGTAAGGTCTAAATGAAAGCATTCACTAAGAGAGTTTTCAGTGAGGTGCATCCTCTGGGTGGGTCCAAACTTACATTCAAGTGCAGAAGGGCTGGCACATCAACAACCTCCATTTCAGGCAAATTCAAAACAAGTTTGTCCTTAGAGAGTGATGAGCTGTAAGGACTTTGGCACTGAGTCTGCCAATTGGAAATATCCCACCACTGCTTGGAAATGTGGCTTCTTGACAACCTCTTAGCCACAGAACTCAGGAGCATTTAATCATAATTACAGCACTAATTCTTACTCTGTTTGCTGTAAGAATAGTTCCGACAATCTCATTTACAGTTTATCAGCAGATGAACTGTTAAATGTATTGGCTTCATTAATTTCATATTCCTGAGGGTAAGTTTAATCAGTAGCTGGCTAAAAATCCTTTTAATTTAGACAATTTTCTAGTGATTTAAATATGATGTAGGCCTTCGTTACTCAAGTATTCTCATTTTTCAATTGCATGATTTACAGTCACACAGAATTGCCATTATCTGTTTAACCTACCTGTTAGTGATCCATGCTAACTATTGTGCATTTTAAATTTGTTCTAATTGGCAAAGTCACCACACAGACAGTAATCTTACTTTCTTAAACCACAAACTCATTTCATGTATGTCAAATCTCCCGACGTGGTATTAAAAATACTTTTAAATTTTTTGTTTGTTTGTTTTAAGCAGAACTGTAGAGCATAATCTGAATGTAACTTCATATTTTGCACAGTGAAAAGAATAATTTACCAGATTTCCCACCAAAACCTCTACAATTCTCTTAAAGCCTTCAGCATAACTGATAGTAGGGTTAAAGGGAGCTGAACTCCACTTGAAGGCTGCAAATCCAGTGACAAAAATGTAAGACAGAAAGGACATAGTCTAAAGTTGAGAATTTAAAAAAAATTATGGACCAGCCTTCATGTAGACAGGCATGACAGGATCATCCTATAAATTAAGTGCACTTGACCTATAAATTATACAGTTGAAGTAGAGGTGAAGAAAGCCACTTTCACATTTCAAATGAGTCTGTATGCTGTGATACCATTTGGGAACTTTGCAGGGATTGTGCAGGACTCTTCAACAAGCCTCTGAAACTTTGACAGTTGTTTTGACATTTTAAACCAGACAGGTGTATCTTCTCTTTTAGGAGAAAAGGGTAATCAAGGACCCCCAGGACCACAAGGTGCAGAAGGGCCAAGGGGACCAAAGGGCCAGCATGGTAACCAACTCTTCTCCTTCCAGTACCAGCTGACTTTGGTTGATTTATTTGGTTTGTTTTGTAGTTTGTTTGCTTTCTCTTAATGTATAGCAATAGATCTTCATTATATTTTTGCTGCTAGGCCCACCTGGAGTCTCTGGAAAAATATTCTCCATCCCAGGAAGCAAGGGTCCTCCAGGACTGCCAGGAATCCCAGGAACACCAGGTGATCAAGGAATTCAAGGGATGCCTGGACTACAAGGTGATGTATATTTTTACCTCTATGCATGTCTGTGTGTGCTGCTTAGCAGAACATTTTGGTTTGGTGGAAAAACTTCTGCATAGAAAATTGACATGTCTTTAAAAAGACCTCACCATATTTGAAAATAGCTCTTTGTACCTTGTTAACACCCTAACATTTATACCCTGTCCCATTCCATCTGCCCTCCCCCCTGGCAGTGAGTCAGTGAGTGCATCCCTCAATACAAGCCCAAGGAATATAGTGGATGAAAACATTCCCTATTTTCAGACAACCAGAACTATGCTCAGGATGTTTGTCATTTGTGGGGAGGAAGGAATTACCACTTGTAATAGAAATATTCTAGATGTGCTCCAGTGTGATTGTGTCTGTCCAAGTCTGGGGATGGAAGGAAAGGACAGGCTGGCTTCTTGTCATTGGCACCAGGAGTGAAGCCTGCCACAGCTGTGAGGAGTGGGGAGGGAAGGGGAAGGCAGGGTGATGTGGATATGCAGTGGGAATCTGGCCACCCTTCCCAGTACCACAGCTTTGCACCCCAGGCAGGGAGTTCAGGGGGGCAGGCCTGCTGAAGGCATTTTTCTGCAGTACATCCAATATTTCCTTGGAATCTTCATGACAGGAAAGATGATGGCACTTGCACTATAGATAGTCTGAATATTTAGTAAGTTCATGCATTTTTTTCTAACACAGCTCGATTTATGTGGGGACTTTAACTTTATTCTTTACCAGTTATTAAAATCTAGAATAACTACTGTCATATGCCTCTGGGGTTTTTTTCCTGATTGCAATTTAGGACCTAAAGGAGTAAAAGGTCTACCAGGACGTTTTGGTCATCCAGGTCATCCAGGATTGCCTGGTCCTAAAGGAGACAGGGGATTTCCAGGACAAAGAGGTACAAGAAGGCAGAATCTGTGTTTGACTGGTACTACTGAATTTACAGATAAATTGTACTGCTGATTTCTGTAAATCCTTCCTCTTACATGTACTGAGATTCTGTAATTTGCAGAACACTTACAGTAGTTTTAGACAAACATGTAAGCATATTCTTAGCTTTTAACAGATGCATGTTCACAACTGAAATAATAATTTACAGAAATATGCCTTGACTGTGCTCTTCTGTTATCAATCACTTCTATTTAGTCGCTTGAAATCCCTAGGTACCAGGGTGCTTTTTTTATTACATCAAAATAGAACCAACTATTTTTATTTTGGCATAATGAAATGTTTTTACTTTAAGCTTCTTTTTTTGGTAAAAATGGCCACAGTTCTTTAAAATACCTCACTATTCCATGAAGCTATAGAGTGTAAAGCTGCCTGAGCTAGGTCTGAAGGGATTCCTACATCTGCAACAAATACTACCTGTTTTTAAGTTGTATCTTGTTTTTGGTTACTTTTTTGTTAGTTTTCAAGCAGTTTCACTAATTTAAAAGAAATGAAAATTCAAACAAAAATATAATAGTTGCAGACATACTTATTTCTCATCCACAGGACAACCTGGATTGATTGGCTTTCCAGGTCTGCAGGGGTTACCTGGATCACCAGGTACCATCATTGCTGCTCCAACAAGAAAAGGATTTATCTTTACCCGGCATAGTCAGACAACAAAGATTCCTTCGTGCCCACTTGGGACATCCCAGATCTATTCTGGATATTCACTGCTCTTTGTACAAGGAAATGAGCGAGCGCATGGACAAGATCTTGGTACTGTATTGGTAAAAAATTTCAGATTGTTTTCTTAGAGTCTAGTAATGCTAAGTTGCCAGGAAACCAAATTCACAGTAAGTGAGATAAACATTGGTTTCAATGATCCATCTCCAGAGTGGCCTGGAGTCAATTCAGGAATCATGGTTTAAAAGACACCTTTCTTGTCTGCACTCTATATTCCCTTGTTGATCTCCCTAGGGTTTTTTGAGGAGGAATTCAGTTGCTTATGGATAGATGTCTAGTATAAACCTTCACAACATTTGCAGAGGACTGACAGTAACACCACAGGATGTGATGGAGAATCTTGTGGGTTTGGGAGCCTAAGTGGGATGCTTTAGGGTGTGAACAATGTCACCAGAAACTTTTGTTTAAGCAGTTGAATCCCTTCCACTGTGTCAAGGACGGATAACGTTCAAGAAGATTGCATTATTTTAACAGATTTTGTTCTTAGCCCTTGTTTATTATATAGATATTTTTGTATAAACCAGAAGCATTTTGCTTTCAGATAATTTTACTGTACAGACACTTCCTATAGTTACCAACTGTTTTAATTCTTCCTACAGTAGATTGGGTGCCATTGTGTGTCTCTCACTGCACTAAATGTAATCTCCTACCTGTCACAAACCTCTCCTCTTTTGTATTCTAGGAACAGCTGGTAGCTGCTTGCAGAGGTTCAGCACCATGCCATTCTTGTTCTGTAGCACCAACGATGTTTGTAGCTTTGCTTCTCGCAATGACTACTCCTACTGGCTGTCCACTGCAGTGGTGATGCCACCAGACATGGCACCCATTTCTGGCAGGGCACTAGAGCCCCAGATAAGCAGGTAAGAGGATCAGTATTTTAGCTCTTCTGCCCTGGAACTACAGAGGCATCATAAATTGTTTGAAGTGGCAAATCTTAAGACCTGCCCGTCTCAGCCAGTACAAGCACAGACTTCAACAGCCTGGTTTTTGATTACTCACCTAAGTATGCCAAATATTCAGTGACACTCTCAAGAAAACTTAAAATAGAACTAGGGTCCCACTACAGGGCCTATTGCTGCAGAGCCAACATAAGAAAATGGTACATTGTCCTACTGATTGCAGGAATTGTTTTCTTAAGATCCTATCTCTATGGATATCAGAGACAGACTAAAATTAAATAAAGACAGCTTCATTATTTAGAATTATAGCACAAATCAATTTTGGCTTTCAATTCTGGGTGATGTATTTACTGCAGTTATTAAAGAACATTGTAAACTGAGCTCAAGTTTCTCAGCAATCAAATACCTGCAAGTGTGGCCCTTTCTAGTTGCTTTGAATAGCTGAGAAGGATGAAGAACAACTTAAGAGAAAATTTCTGAAAGTATGAAAGACCTAGAGCAGCAAAATCCAAGGTGGGTAGGCAGGCTTTGCACTCTTATCTTCTGTCCTGCCCTACCCAGTTGTTGCAATCCAGTAACTCAGCCTCAGTTTCCTCATTTAGGAAATAAAGATTATTTTTTCTAATCTTAGCAAATAAAGGTACAAAAGTACAGAACTTTGAACCAAACCAGAACATAAAGTAGTGAGCATGTGAAAAAGGTAAAATTTTGCTCATTACTTCATTAAAGGCAAAATTAAGAAGCTCAAATATTCTGGAATTACTTCCCATCTTAGAACAGTTTTAGTCTGGTGTTACTAGTAGAGATTGCAAAGCAATTGCAAGGTAAGGTATATGGGTTACCTTCAATTTACTGACTCCCCAATTAACACAGGAACCTGTGTGAGCACTAGTGTTTATAGCAAGGGATGCTGTGCCATGAGGTAGCTACCATCCTAAAAGGCAGAAGTTTGTTCTGCTTTCATAGTTTCCCTTATGTCTGCACTGAATGTATGTGCTTTCCTTCACAGGTGTGTTGTCTGTGAAGGAGCTGCAATGGTAATAGCAGTTCACAGCCAAACAACTGTAGTCCCTGCATGTCCAGATGGCTGGATGTCTCTCTGGAAGGGTTTTTCTTTTGTTATGGTAAGGATATAACAATTTGAATTATTCATTTTATGTCCTCTCATTTTCATTGGTTCTTTCAGCTGTTCATAGCTCATTTGTTTCTTAAAAACTGTTAAATTATTTTTTTTTCCTCTGCCAAGAAGTAGAAAATAATTCTATTAATTCTTACTCAATTCCACAAGCATAGAAACAGCTATTCTGGTAGACTCACAAAAATACGTGGCAGCAGGAAAGGCGGAAAAGATGGGAGAAGTACTAAAGGACTTTAGTCTGACAAAAACAACTGCATGCATCCACTTTCACATGCTATGCTAAGATCTAGGAAACAGCTTTGGGGAGTGGAGTGGTTAAACTGGTCCTGAACACAAAAACATAGAAAGAAGTGACCAACTTCCATGCCAGGAATTTCTTTGAAAAATCAGATTTGGGGCTGAACTGCACAGAAAGCTAAAATAAAAATAAATGCAGAACACTGTCTACAGAAGACTGCCTCAGCAATTTTTATGCCATAGTTAGATATAAGTGAAGAAAGTTCATAATTGAGAAATTGAATGCTGCAAATTGAGAACTGCTTATGGAACTAGCAGCATATTTATAATAGGGAATGTATTATTTCATCATTTTTACCCATGTTTTGGGATGTCATAGGGATGCCAGCAAATGAAGGTAGAATTTCAAATCCCTCTTTTTTTGCATAATGTAAAGTCCTTTTAGGTCTAGGGTGAAATTTTTGTTTCCCCAGTGATTTGGCTCCTAGTAGTAATAGTAATAACCTTGGAAAAGAATGAGAGAATTTTTTAGCATTTGGTTAAAACTATTTGCTTGTTTCCAACATCAGCAAAGTTAGATGGTATTTTCTAGCCAATTTTAAACTGTTTTAAATTCTTTTAGAGCTATTTCTACAAGCATTTACCAACATCAGAGAAGGAAAATGCTTTTTCTGCTTTTTGTGTTTGGAGAAGTGACCAATGCAACAAAAAATATGAAAACACAGCCCCACCAATTTGATTTATTTGTAATGTAGTTACTGTTGTACTCAACTGCATAGAAGCCAGCTTTCTAGTCTTTGTACTGGTTAGTTTCATGCATTTCATCAACCTGAAAAAGAAAAGGCCTTTGCAGGGACTTAAGAAATACCATAACTGCTTGAATTTTCAGAAGGCTTCTGTGCTTTGTTGTCAGTTTTATCAAATGAAACTGCATTCAATTGATTCTGTCCAAGATATACCACAGAACATATGGTATGTTTTAGAAAGAGGTTTGTTTTTCTTTTTGCCTGCAGTTTGCTAAAAGCTGATGGACAAGTTCTCATCAAAATGTTTTGGTGGTTACAGTACACGAGTGCTGGCTCAGAAGCTTCTGGCCAAGCATTGGCATCCCCTGGATCTTGTCTGGAAGAATTTCGGGCCGTCCCATTCATCGAGTGCCATGGCAGGGGGACGTGCAACTACTACACAAATTCCTACAGTTTCTGGCTGGCATCATTAAATCCAAGAAGAATGTTCAGGTAAACTGTACTTCCCTGCCCCAGTGCCTGTGGAGACAATGAATTCCTGCGAAACCTGTGCGGGCTTCCTTTGTAATTCCCAAAGAGGTCAGGCACCCCTCTTTGTTGGGTGCAGGCTCATTCTGTATCACACAGATGTTTGAGCCAAGAATTTCAAGGTTGTTGTCAGTAATTCCAAATCCAAAGTCTTACTGTCTGTCTCTCCCTGTCTTTTAAAGGAAAAAATTGAATGTTTGGGTTTTTTCTTCTAGGAGACCTGTTCCACAGACTTTGAAAGCAGGACAACTAGAAAATATCATCAGTCGTTGTCAAGTCTGCATGAAGAGACCAATCTAAATAGTGGCCACTCAGAACATGAAACTCTGACTTATTACAAAGAATTGCCTAACTCTGAAGAGCTATAATTTATTTAAGTCCAGCTGCATCTGGAAAGAAAATGAGAAATTGCCAGTGCAGCACTGTGGTGAGGTAGGGCAACAGTTGGACTTTTGTCTTTGGCAAATGACAAAGCACTTTGTTGGAGGAAGCTTATAATGGCATCTGCAGGGGCATGTGCTGAACCTTGTCATTTCTGAGCTGCATCTTCACCATAAAACTATGGCATCACCAGATCTTTCATGAAAGCTGTTAATGCTGCCTTGTGTCATGTGCTTTTCAAACAGCAAGCCAAACTAAACGCTCCTGTATCAGCTTACATATGTTCAGTGTTCCAAGTGGATTTCATTTAAGATGACAGTCTGGCACTTATGAGAGATAGGGTTCAATAGGAAGTATTTTCAGTGCACTTTTAACTATATAATGATTCATTAAGAGTTGGTTTTGGTTTGGTTTTCTTGTCTAATAAACAAGTATCACGTACCTCACCCTTCCTCTGGCTGGCAAACAGGAATACAAAGATTTTGTGTCACTGTGATGATAATGGATCTTGACTGGCCAGAGAGGGAGTGACAGCAGGCACTGGGCAGGCAGGGCAGTGGTGACAGGCACTGGGGGTGTGCTCCACAATGACAGTGGCTAAGGGCTGACCAAAGAAAGTGTTGGAAAGTTTTCTTTAGATTCCACAGCTTCTGACACGGATCATGCAATCTTTGAGTTCTTCAAAGTTGGCAGTATTGGGCCTCTATTATGATCACATGCTTTTGTCTCTCCTGAAGAATAAACTATTTACTGCATCATTTGGGATTTTGTTAGAATTAACAATTATTGTTTGGCTGAAGGGCTCCCATGGCATTATCAGGTTATCACACACCCAACAGGATGTGATTCCTAACAAAATCTCTATTTCCATTTTACAGTATTTCATATTAAATAGATTTATCACAAATTGTATTCTGTACAATATTTAGCATGCATATCTGCAAATGGAATCATTTATTCCATCCAGATAAATGTATGCATCCAGAATTTTTAAAAAGACTGATATTTAAATTTTACCATCTAAGCACTGACTTGTATACAAGAAAATCCAACTGTAAATGAACATAAATACTTGAAAAGCACTTTCATTTGCTCATATAAATTATAAAATTGTAGCTCTGAGGGTTTTTTAATATTTATAACATTGCACTTGCAAAGCTATTTAAAATTGTAATGTTGACATTTAAAATGTTAATATTTTTTAATACTTGCACAATTTATCAGAATTTCAGTATTTAGTGTTACAGAAGAAGCCTAATTAATCTGAATAGTTCAGTAAATGCACCATTTTAAATGTAGGGTCTAGCAATTCAGTGAAATAACCAGGATTTCTCATTTAGACTTTTTTTAAGCCAGTGAAATTTTATATTGTTTCTGTTAAATTTGCATTGCATTTGTCAGACTGTTTGAAATTTCAGTGTTAACCTAACTAAGAAAAGGTTTTGTCTGTGTTCCATGCCAGTTTCTTACAATGGAGCTAACATGAAGATTCCATTTACGTGAACTGAATGGATATTTTAAAATTATTGTTTGCTTGAACAGTCATAGTAATTCTGTTTGCAAGGTATAATTGTGAATTTACAGGGTTTTGTGAAGAATCTCTTTGCAGATGCACTATTGATAAGAAGGTATTCATGTCAAGTTAATATTTAGTCTTGTATTTGAATCAAGCCTGGGCTTGGGGTTATCTTCCTTAAAACAATCACATACTAGATTTTTCCATAAACTCTGAAGATTGTTTTAAATACTCAAAGATAAAGACCACAGCTGTTGCTTGGTAGGTTTTTGGGATGCTAGTGCTTTCTTTATTTCATTAAGGCTCATTGCAGTCATCCAAAGGCATTGTAACACAGAATTGATGACTATGGAGACTTCCATGTAAAACTTGCCAGTAAAATGCAAACGTGAGTACCTGAGGCTGAAGTCTGCTGGAAATGTGTCCAGTAGAGAATAATGTGTAAGGAGAAGGGAATGGATTGTGGCTTCAAAGTGCAAAGGTAAGTTACAGAGAATTATGTCTTTTAGGATAGCATATAACTGGAAGTTATGCCTTGTTCCTAGTTTTGGATTCTGCTGCTCACTTTTTGTGTGGCCTTCAGCAAGTTACTAAAGAAAGATGTTGGTAAATAGCTCTAGATTTTGAGTGCTCAAAATGAGTCTTTCTTTCAAAAGCATGAAATACAACTGCAGGGACACATTTGTCCAGCCTGGCATGATACAAGCTAGACACTGGAAATCAAAGGAAAACCTGGAAAAAGTTGATGTTAAGTTCTCACTGCAGCTGTAGATCATTTCACTTCCCTACTGCTATTGGTGGTTGTGAGGATTAGTTAACTGATGTCTGTAAATGCTTTGGGAGCCTTAACTGGAAAGTGCTGATGAGGTGCAAGCTGTTAATATATTGTACAGAAAGAATGGACACGGAAGGAATTGGGAATAATGAGCAAACAATGGGGGCTGTGTTCTGCTAAATACAGCCAAATAAAAATATTTTGACTAAATAAAAGACCTATTTCCATGTTGGCTTTTCTTTTTTCCTTTCCAGTACTAATGATCTTGTCCACTACCTGTGCATATCCAAAAAAGTGTTATCTGATTAAAACACGGGGTAGAGCTTCTCCTCAGAAAGAACCTCCTCTCTCTGATCTGGACCACACTCCAAGTTTAGCACTGGAGTATAAATACCCAAGCTGGGTCTCTGCATGCCAGCTTGCTTCCTACATATATTCCTACATAGGAAGCTGTGATGAGCTGGGGCTTTTCTTCTTATCAGCTTGTTCAGGGCTGTTCTGCATTCAGTATGAGAATTTACATTGCTAACTGATAATTTATATTGCTACCATGCTGATGGTTAGGTTGTTGCTCAGTGTTTACTCGAAGTCAAGGACTTTTCAGTGTCCCATGGTGTGCCAGGGAGGAGATGCACAGAACTCTGGGAGGGAGCACAGCTGGGACAGCTGGACTGGCCAGAGGGCAATTCCACACCACAGAACCTCATGCCAGTACATGGACTGGGGGAATTACCTGCAAAGAGGAGGCTGATGGTGGATCAGGGACCAGCTTGGCATTGGGCAGCAGGGGGTGAGCAATTGTATTGTCATCACTTGTCTTATTTGGGTTTTATCTCCTTCTCTCCTCCTCCTTTTTATTGCAATTAGTAGTGGTAGTGTCATTATTATTACTACTTTGTTTCAATTATAAAACCATTCTTACCTCAACATGAGTTTTATTTTCTTGATTCTCCTCCCACCCCATGGTGAGGTGGGATGTGGGGAGTGCTTGGTACACTCAGTCTGTGTGCAGAAAGAAAATGGCACAACCTAAAATTATTATCAAGAGTTCAGCATGAAAATAAGGAAGACAAAAACACCAGAACTGTGTTGCATGCAACATGCTTAAGGATGGCCTTTTAAATCACTGATCTGAAAATCAAGGATATCTGCAGCAAAATCTGCAAACTGTCAAAGCAAGTTACTTGTGGAAGGACAAGGACTTTGTACAGAATGCAAAAAATGGAAAGAACATCCTGAGAGCAGACAGGATACAGCCTGATGCAATTCTTTCTGACATGGGACAGAAGATGGGGGCAGGGGCAGTGGTGATCCTCTAATGGTAATTCATAAGGTGATACTACACCAAAAATCCCCACCAGAGCTTTTTGGAGGATTTCCCATGACCCAGAACAACTTGAGTGACTTGCCTTTGACCACTGAATTTATTAACAACAATCATATATTCAATGGAACAAAAACAGTCACAGAACCAATGTCAACATGAAATTATATATGGGGAATCACAGGAGAGGAACCATATTTCTAATGTGCTTGAAGAACCAGATTTTAGACTATAATTGCTTTGGGGTTTTCTTGTTTGTTTTTATTTTAAAGATGAAATAATTCTGACGGTTTATAGAATGTTAAATAAGAGGTAAAATTGAGGACTCCACCAATGGAATGATGAGGATTGCCTGGTAAGACGGGTTTGGGGCACAGCTCATGTTTCAAGGCAGCCAAATAAAAGATCAAATGTAATATCTTAGGGTAACTGCTGTATCATTCTCATTGTTAGACAGCTTTTATTTAGTAGGGGATCATGTTTCTGACCACTAGCCTCTGTAAAACAGTGGTGTTGATATTTGTGAAGAGCTGAAATATCAAGTTGAAGCCGTCGATCAATATATGCCTCTGTGGTGGAACTGCTACACATTCTGACCTCCAGAACATTGTAACCATAACTCCAAAGATAGGAAAAGCTCTGAGCCTGCCTTCTACTCTTCGAAAAAATACCTCATATATGTAACAGCAGCTTTCATTGTATTTTCCTGTATGGAGTTGGAAAATGGAGTTCGGCCAGGCAGCAGCAGCTGCTCCTCGGTTCTCTGAGAGTCCCTTTCAAGAAGGGTCAGCCACTGGTGCCCTTGCAGGCGGCTGAGCTCCGCGGGGAGCCCGTGCTGTGCTGGGCAGGGCTGGCGTGTGCGCTGGGTGTCCGCGGGGCAGCAGAGGGGCGGCTGCCACCCCATCACCCCCGGTGACAAACGCTCCGTGACGGTAACGGGGCGGCGATGGGCGGGGGCCAGGCAGGGCCTCGGCAGCGGAGAGGCTCGGCCTCGGCGAGGCTGAGCGAGCGGGGCTGCCCGGGAGCAGCGCCTCAGGCCACAGCGGGCTGCAGGGCCCGG
>VYXF01004884.1:162284-193774 GCA_013397295.1 Polioptila caerulea | reverse complement strand
GAAACTCATCCAATCTGGCTCCCACTGAGAGCAACCATTCTTTATAGGCATGTGAGGTCGCACACTGACCTCCCTGGGTTTATATTTGAGGGAAACAGCAGGGTAGATGCTCAATACAGCTGGCTGGCCTTCCTAATATCTCCCAACAGGCCAAATTAAGCCACCAGCAATTTCATCAGAATGTCCCTGGTTTGGTCTGTCAGTTCCATCTGAAACGAGACCAAGCTCCAGCAATTGTGACCTCATGCCCAAGCTGCCAAAAACTTGTCCTACCATCATTAGGGGCTGGGGTTAACCCAGGAGGACTGGGCCGCTGTGAGGTGAGGCAAACGGTTGTCACCCATATTCCCCAATTTGAGAAGCTCAAATACGTACAGGTCTGTTGACATGTTCTCTGGTTCTGTCTTCGCCTCAGCCCACACAGGGGAGAAGACCACGGACACGCAGAAGCATCTTGTGCAGGCCTTCTCTATGCTGGGGATCCCTAAATCCATCAAAACAGATAATGGTCCCGCTATGCCATCAAGGTGTTCAGTGACTTTCTGCAGGATTGGGGATATGACCGTGGAAAGGGAATCCCACACTCCTCCCCTGGCCCGGCTGTAGTTGAAAGGACACATAACACCCTTAAAGGACTCTGGAAAGGCAGCCAGGAGATGCCAAGCTTAACAGTCCGCACCAACGGTTTTGTAAGGCTTTGTTTACTATGAACTTCTTGAAGGGTTCTTTTGAAAATCTAAACCCGCCAGTCCTCAGACACTTCTACCAAAATCTGCAGCTGGACCTAAGGCAAAAACCTTCTTGTCATTTTCTTTGCTCTTAGTCACTTGGGGGCAGGGATATGCTTGTATATCCACCCTCACTGGTCTCAAATGGGTTCCCAGGAGGTGGGTTAAACCTTATGTTCCACCAAAGGCAGCAGAAATTTCCAACTCTACCCCTAGTTCATCTTCTCCACTGGACATGACCAATGCCACCTTGAGGAGGTGGCACCGCGAAAATCAGGAGCCTGAACCCCTTGGCTCCCACAGCTTGGAACCCCTGTTTTCTGTACCCATTATTTAGTTTTATGTCTTAAACCTGTTTAAATCTGTTTTGTTTTAAGGACATCCTCCTGCCATCCAGGTTGCTAGTCATCCATGTCATCTGGCTCCTTGCCTTCAGCTGCCAGCTAGTCGCCTGGATTGTCCCACAGCCGTGAAAAAATGTCTGGGTCACTCTCGCCCATGCACTGCAACAAGACTATCCGTGCCTATCTACTGTCGCTGTGCATGACCCACTGTCGGCCTTCCTGGTGGGGATACCTGCTGAAAACTGCTTAGTTTCCTAAAAGCCTAATCACCTTGCAAGAAAAAACAAAGACAATCCCAACACACCCTTTAAGGTGACTTATTGTAATGGCAATACTTATCAACTCACTCTCCCAGTCACCTTACCCCTTACCCTCTGTAATGAGTGGGCTGAATCCCTACCAAAATTAGTGAAGGATACCCAGGAGTTTGAAATTCTCAGGTTGTCTATTGCCCCCCAGTATGTTCATTTTGATTTTGAACCACCCTATCATAAAGATAGGTATGAATCTGGAATTCAACATAAAATCAATTTTACTCCACTTCACTGGTGCAAGACCCTTGCCAAAGTCCCCTCAACCAAAGATGGTTACCCCTGAAAATTGGACACGCTGGGGAGGATCTTCCTAATTTGCAGTGATAGGGCATGGGTATCCCTTGCCACTCCCAAAGTTCCAAACCAAATTGAGAGCAGAATTCTGAAACGGGGTGCAGATAAATTCGATGAGCACTGCAATTTGGAAATTATTAGGAAATAATTATGAGGAAAGAAGTAAAAGGGTTGCAGTCTCTGTATTCCTTCCCTGGGTAGCCGCGGCCAAGGCTCTAGGAGAATTAGACCACCTAGAGTACTAGGTTACAAGGCAAGCAAATTTAACTTCAACTGCCCTGAGTATCCTCTTAGAAGATGAGGAGAAAGGTGACTCTTCAGAACCGAGCAGCCATTGACTTTCTTCTCTTGGTACATGAGCATGGCTGTGATGAACTGTGTTGTTTTAATTTATTCAGCAAAAGTAAGAGTGTGCACACCTTGATCCAGAAAATTCAATCAATGATTAGTTCCATAAAACAAGGAAGCACCTTTCAAGGCTGGGGGCTTTCCGGATGGATGTCCATCCTGGTAAAAGACATTTTATGGTTTCTATTAATTTTTTTTGTTATCATGTTAGTCTTCAGGATTCTTAAATGAATCTTGATCAAAATAATTCTATAATCTAAAGTCACTGTTTCTGCCATAGAAACATGGTGGGAACGATAACCTTTCAAGGCTGGGGGCTTTCCGGATGGATGTCCATCCTGGTAAAAGACATTTTATGGTTTCTATTAATTTTTTTTGTTATCATGTTAGTCTTCAGGATTCTTAAATGAATCTTGATCAAAATAATTCTATAATCTAAAGTCACTGTTTCTGCCATAGAAACATGGTGGGAACGATATGAGACCAACAGTTAAGTTACATTTCTCATTCATGCCCCTCATCTCCTCCTCTCTCCTTTTTCAGAAACCGAAAGGGGGAGGTGTTGCAGTCCATGTTTTGTTAACAATTCATATTTTCAGTTGTTAATGGTTTGTCCCTGTGTTGCCCCACGCTTTCCCAGATTGGTTTATTCCTAAGCTGTACCTTCCCTTTGTTACAGAATGTTCTCTGTCAATCCCCAGAATGCCAACCCCAGTTATTACCCTGTATGATATTTCCACACCTTTTATTCCAGCACCTTCCCTGTCAATTCATATTTTGTCCAATAATCTATGTTTCCAACCCCTTGGGCATGTCGGGTGTCACCCAAACCCTAATGCTCCACTTGGACATGTCACCCCCCTCTCCTCCCACTTACCCCAGTTGATTTTGGCACATTATTGGCATTCCCTTCACTCTGCCCTGGTGAATCCCTCATTGGTTGCTTATTGCCGTATAAAATCCCCTGCACAGCAGAGCTTCGGGGTCTTCTGTCACTGTCCCCTCTCGGATAAGACCCACTCTGAGAACTGCACACAGGAGGCTCCTCTCTCGTCCTTGCTCCGCTCCTTGGCACCGCACAGCCCTTGGATAATGCCCGCGCTGCGTTACAGCTGCACCCTGGGTTGTGCTGCTTCCTGGGGGCAGCCCCGCCTGACCGCTGGGTCTGGAGCTAGCCAGGGATGACAAAATCAGACACAAGGTGTCAAGTAGTTTCCACAGTCATTCATGAACTGCTGCAGCACTCTGGAGTCCTTTGTGAAATCACAAATACTCCCTGCAAACCTGCTTCAGTGTGGGCTCATCTCTCCTTAAGGACACAGGTCCTGACAGGAGCCTGATCTAGTGAGGATTTATCGCAGGGTCACAATGCCCTTCAGGTATCCACCTGCTCCAGTGTGGGGTTCTCCATAGGCTGCAGGTGGATCTTTGCATCCCTGTGGTTCTCCATGGGCTGCAGGAGCACAGCTGCCTCAACATGGCATTCACAATGGGTTGCAGGGGAATCTCTACGCTCGCACCTGGAGCACTTCTCCCCCCTGCAATGACCTTGGTGTCTGAAAGGCTGTTCCTGTCAGATATTGTCTCTCCACTTCTGTCTGAAGTTGGTGGGGGTTTTTTTATCCTTTTATTCCATGTTACCCCAGAGGTGGTACCACTGTCACTGATGGGCTCAACCCTGGCCAGCGGCAAGTCTGTCTTGGAGCAGGCTGACGTTGGCTCCACTGGATATAGGGGAAGCTTCTAGCAGCTTCTCAAAGAAATCAATATCCCTGTAGTCCACAGTGCTATCTTGCTATAAAAACCTTGCATGCAAACTCAATGCACTATCTATATCCAGTCCTTTCTAAAATCTACCTGGGATTTATTCCAAGTGACTAGAACCTAATAATTCTTCTGCTAACAGAAAGAGATCAACAATTCTAGACTGGGTGTTATACACATTCAAAAGGCATTGAGTAAGGCATTGAGCTGAAAATTGTGTCTATCCCTTTTTATAATTGGGACTTGTGCACACAAATTTTGTTCCCAGACTCAATTTATAGCAGACACAGTTTTCATGAGTAGTTGAATTAAATTTCAAAATTTGGTATTGTCTACAATTTAAATTGATGTATACAAACATTTGTTATAGGCAACAAATATCACAGTTACAATTTTACTCAAGCCTTGTATCCTGTAAGTGCTTACATTTCACATTCATTCAATTGAATTTTTTGCTGACTGGAGATAAGTGAGCTTTTTCTTGCAGTCAAAGGTGTCATAAAGTCGCAAAGAGAGGCTTGTGGAGGGCTTGTGGAATTCTGGTCTGTGTTCCCTATGCTAGTTATGCATTCATGGCACAACATGTACAGGCTTCAAAGGCATATGTGATGAATTTGTAATAAAAATTTTATTTAATTTACTAATGTTTGCCACAACCATCTCTAACTAATGCAAGAGAGAAAGTGGGAGTTTTGCCTGCAATGTGCTCATTATTTAATAAGCACATTGTACAGTGCACAAACTCTGAATAATAATGAATTTCTAAATATAAGAATCACATTCTTTTGGAACACAACATACAGACACAGTAATGCCAAGGATAAAAATGCAAAAAATTGTGGAAAGGGATCAACATGATGGGAAATGAGGCTTCTATCAGCAAAAGATCATTTGCACTCAGTGATGGGGGTGTACCAAAGTACCAGCTGGCAACAAGAAGTTGTTGGCTTGGAGGAATGAGTATTATAGAAATAAGTGTTTGGGATTGAGGAAGGGTAGTGGTGAGAGACTTGGCTATAAAACAAGTAAACATTGGAGATGAAACTCACGTAGCTGACAAGTGGTGCATGGCTGCTTCTCTCCTAAATAATATTGAGAAGATGACTGAGGTACAGGCATGGTTAATTGCCTAGCTATGTGTTGGAGCATTCTGAGAAGGGCTAAAGTTTCTTTCTATATGCGTTAGCTAAGATGGTGTATTCAGAGTGCAATGTGACACTCTTTTCATCAAAACTGAGTACTTTCCCTTTTAAAAAAAACCCCAAAATCTCCTAGTGATCTTTCAAAAAGGAGATGATTTCCTGATTCTTACTGCTAAAAACCAAAGAAGTATAAAAATTAAATTAAGCCAGGTTATTCCTGCATAAAAGCAAGGACTGCCTTGAGTAGTATTCATAGGCCCTTTCTAGAAGAGGAGTTCTACATGACCTGTCATGAGGAAAGCCAGCCACACATCTACAGAAGGCAAATCTGTAAAAAGCTCAAGGGGACTATACTGATACTGTTACTGCCTTTATTTTGTCTAGAGTAGGCTTATATCTTAAAATGTACAAAAAAATTGAATATTCCCTCATAATTTTCCAGTAAAATTCATTCAAAGGGAGGACACAGCAACAATGAATCCTATCAAACACAGGAAGATACATGAATAACAAAACAGATAATTATCAAAGAAGAACCTCTTCCACCATTGTGTTTCAGTCCTAGATAAGAAAGACCTGTCTGATTTCTGAGGTGTCCCTAGAAGAATGCAAGCTGTCACTAAAGAGATAGTTAAGAAATCCAATATATTGCCTTCTTAACCTGGATTTAAGCTGTAACAGAAAACTGTTGCAGTATTGCAATAGCACTCAGTACAGTTCCTGACATTAAAAATGTATCCATAAGGTCTTGATCTTTTAAAGAACACATTATATTTTCTGGAAGAAAACTGTGCATAACCTCAAGCAGAGGTGCAGGTTTAATATTTGCAGGTGATAAGGGCTTTAACTGTATTTGCTGTGTGCTGGATGCAAGGGCTGTGTTGTCTCTCTTGTTTTTGTGAAATCAAGTAATTCTGTTTATCTAACTGGCATAAAACCCCACCTGCTTCAAAAATATTGTGATACACATAGACCAAAGAACTATGCAGTTACTTGACAACCCCCAGCACTCTCATAACAGCAATAGGATATATCTTTTACAATCCCTTGTTCTGGAGCACAGAACACTTGGCTTTGATTGTTCTCACTGCAGTTGACCTTTGTATTCCAACTTGCTCTGAGCCTCTGTGCTGTAAAATTATTTCTTTCACAGGCCTGTTTGAGTACATCTTTGTCCTTTACCTTTACGGTACTCCAAAGCCACAATTTCTTTTTCTTGGAGAAAACATATCACTTCTTAGCAGTGAATCTCTGCAGGGATTATTGAGATAGTATTTATCCCTTCAATGGAGGCAGAAATTTTACAAGAGCTTTTTAAAGAGCACCAGCCTTAACTGTCTATAAGATCTGAGATACAAAGGATGAATTGTTATTTGGCTTCACAGACCTTTTTGAGTTCCAGCTGAATCATCAGACTGAGAACATCAGGATGGCTGTGGAAAAGGACTACCCAGCTGTCATGCTAGAGGTCACCCACTGCTGCTCTGGGCCAGGCCCCTGCAGTCCCCTGCTCACTGGGAATGGTGTATACTGTGGAGAGGATGTCAGGGAGGCCATAGGGTGATGACAGCTGTGGGCTTTTGGGTGCCTGGGAGTTCTTGCTTACTGGCTGTGTGGCAGGCGTTGTGTTGTGCTCCAAAGTCAGCTTTTGCTTGCACTGAGAACCTGATGGGTTAGGCAGGTTCTCACAGAGTGCAGTCTAGCTTCCTACTGGCCACCATATCACCCTGCTGCTAATGTCCTGCAATGCCTGCCTCCTGCATCAGGCAGGGCCAGCAAACTGAGGGAACAGCTCTGGGGGTGGGCACAAAGAGTTGCCGCCAGCAGCAACTGAAGCAGGAATCAGCACCAACCAAAGGCAGACTTGACTCTCCAGGCCTTATATACACACTTAGTAGATTTCAGGCTGAACCAGGCAGGACACTGCCAGTGCCTGGGGATGAGTGCTGAGTGTGGCTCAGTTCATCATTTTGATCTGTTGCAATGGGCCATGGCAGCAGTGATCACTCTGCTCGGGCTTCCTGCAAGGCACTTCTCCTCTAATTTTTTAGTCTTCTGCTCAGAATTACTGCTTTGTACTTGTGACCAAGGACTTGGCTGTCTTGTCTCAGAGCCCTGTTAGGTGCCTCTGGCGTTTACTTCCTCTTGGTAAGGGATTTTGCTGTTAGAAACCACTCTGCAGCTCACAAATACACGTCTCAAGGCTTGTCTTTGCCTCAGGTGATCCTGTCTGCTATCCATGCCACCCTAGCAGCCCTCCCCATAGGCTGGTTGCCATTGGGCCTGTTCCAGCTGTTGTCTGGAAGGCAAACATCAGCAGGAAACCAGAGCCCAGAGGTGTAAGCACCTTAACAGAACACGGGACCGGCTGATGACTGAGGGCACATCCATCTTCACAGCTAAGTTGTTTCCACCGGTGGAGGCAGATGTGTCTCTTCTTTGGCAATGATGAGCACAAAAGTAGAAGTGGACAGCAGACAAAGGGCTTGAAGTGTGGAAGGGACCATTTAAAAGATTCTGGATCAGCATCTCCTCAGCACCCAAACCCATCCATTGCCTTCTTGCCTGGGAAGAAGGCACTGGGACAAATTCATACATTTAATGGTCCTGGGACTCAATGGGAACATCACATGTGGAACTTACCAACAACATCCTGCTTGGAAAGTGTGTGGAAAGGACAATCTGAGAGATGATACTTAATGGCATATACTATCCTAGTTGGGGGAAATTAGATTCTATATGCAGAAAAGCAACTTTATTAGAATATTTAAGAAAAACCTTTTCTCTTTAAAAGCAAGATACTCACTAAAAATGCTATGCATATTTCCAAAACTATAGCAGAGGGCTGGAATGACAGCCTCAAACTTCTGTCTAAAGAAAACACAAGTGAAACAGTAATGGATTTTTATGGGGTTTTTTTTGTTTTTTTTTTTTTCCCCAATGAAAGTATTCTTTGTGCCTCAGCAGATGAAATTCATAACTTTGTTTGTGATAAGATAATTGAAACATAGAAATCAATTACAACAATGTGCTTTCAAGCCTTTATTTCTTCATTTAAGTAATTGACAATTCAGAAGGACACAGATAATAGGCCTGTAGCAGAACAGTGTTACAATTAAAATTGATTTCTATGAAAAACAATTACAACAGCTGTTGAAAATCCAGGAAGGGTTGATGTTTTGAACATAACAGAATGCATTTTAAGAAAGTATTTGTGCTTAAATGAGATGTTTTGTAGATCTCTTCTTTGAATGAGGAGAGAGGTGAATCCTTGTGTTTTTATACTGTGGGGAGTATACTTTGTGACCTGAAGGAAGCATTTATTACATTAAGAAAAGAATTTTCTCATCAACAAATTCACCTATTACTCTTGTTTCTGACTTTCATTCTTGCAGTGTAAAACCCATCAGAACACTTTCTTTTTTTTAAAAAATGCATACCTTCTTTTGTTTGTAGCAGTTTAGATTTCTCCTTCAGTAATTTAACCCTTAAAGGATAAATTGATTTCTCATATACCATTTTGTATGCAGTTCTCTAAAATGGCAGGCACATCTAGCAAGTATTTCCTTCAGTTCTAAATGACCTGGACATATACCTTCCAGTGTCTTGAAAGTTGATGGAGGTCTCGGAAGATAAAATGGAGGTATTGATTAATCTTGTTCCCAAGGAGTAGTTGTTACTTTTAATCATGCCAGATAGATCCATACCTCAGAAATAGTTCTCAGTGACTGCTGGGTGCAAGGCTGCAACCATTCATTAACTATCAAATGTACTTCACTGACCTTCACAGCAAAATCTTCTGGCTTCAGTTCTAAAGCAGAAGCTGGGAATGGTGAAGTTCCAAGTGTTTGGCTCATGTATAAGCAAAACAATCTTGATTAAAAGATGAAGATGAGGTTGGCCACAACTCAATATTGTGGCAAATAGAGTTGTGTCAGGACAAATTCCCTATGATAAACACTGGCAGCAAAAATTTGAAAATAATTTAAAAAGCTTGTTACTTTATCTATTAAAGAGTTAGAAAACATGTGGAAATTCTAGTTTTCTTTCAAGAAAATTGGATTAGAGAGTGGAGAAATTATGAGACTTAGTTTTGGTAGTCTTGTATAAGGACCAAACAGAAATATTTTTGTAGTAGTAATAGTCTGAATGTTTGGTGTGATGCTTGACAATTGTTGTGTGTTCTGCATTCATTTCAGTATTTCTCATCTATAATCAAAGGCAAAGACACAAATTTCATAGATGCTTTAGGAGATAATCATGTTTTTTTCAAGCACTGCAAAGCCACTAATTAAGTGAGGCATTAAGAGGTCCTTTCATCCAATACACCACTGAACTGCATAAAAAGTGTCTAGTTGGTGTGCACCCCTCATGACAATTTTCTTTCATATACTGCCGCTGCTCTGCAAGATCCTTTAATTTAGAACTGTTGGAAAGGCTGACCACAGGGCAGACTACTGCTGTCATCATCTTGCCAAGAGGAGCACTCATCTGGAGCACTTTGGGCAGCAGGTCTTGCATTTCTTAGAAAAGATTTTCTTTATTTGATACCAACCTCCATCACAATTATCATTCCTCACACAGGTATGGGTGAGCTATAACTCCTCGGCTTTATAACCGTTAGGGAAATGGCAGAATCTTCCTTTTGAAAGGTAAATACTATTGTACTCTCCAAAGAGTTAAAGGCCCTGGGTTTTGAATACAGCTTAGAAATCCTGAGTTGCAGCCTTCTATTTGTGTTACAAACTGACAGCAATGCCTTCTCCAAGCCAGGCAAAGATAATCTGATATCCTTTAACAAGAAGTGACAGCCTACCGAACCCATAAAAGCCAGCAAAAAATTCAATAAATTTGGCCCATTAAAATGCAAATATTTCTGCAACTCCGAAGGCTGCATTGCCTCTCACCCCTCTGCATGGCATGTCTGTTCAATGTGAAAGCAAAATGTTATTTCCAGTGCAATAGAATTGGTGCACTGCATACATGCATAAAAAGTCAATAGATTCCTAAGGTGAGATGTTTGGTTTTAGTGATAACAATAATTTTGATAAGGATATACTCTATTTATCTTTGTAAAAACAGCAAAGAGCTCTCTTAGCAAAAGTAATAGATTAAATTTTTTATCAGCGTCTTCCTATAATAAAATAAGCATGCTCTCCATCACTTGTGCTTTTGAGTTATATAAATAGGAAAGTTATTGGAAAATAGGTCAGAAAAATACAACTTCCACTTCGGGATTGATGAGGTAAATAAGATATTCCAGCTGGTGATTACAGCATTAACTAGCTGAATGAATCCTCTAGCTATTATTTAATAAACCAGATCCTACAAACCAAAATAATTCCAGTATTACTTAGACAATGTACTAAATACCAATGTAACATAATTTTTAAATTGTTTTAATTTCTATTAATCTTTACTTCCCAGTCTTGCATTTTACTACCTTCTTACTGTATTTTATTTGCCATTGATTACTAAGGTTAAAACTCATCCTTTCAAGAAGAGAGGGAAAATGGAGAAATTCCATGAGGAATTTCCTGTATCTAAGAAAGAAGGAATTTAGACTAACTTTCCCAGACTGTTACTAAGCCTGTAGACAGAAAGGGCAGTTCCTTTGCAATAAATCTGTGTTTCTTAATCCAGCACTTTCACACTTTATTTGTGCTTTCCCAGCATGAATTACCAGCCTCACCCCCAGTTCCAGATAGTCCCAGAGATGAACAAAGCCCTTTTTTTTTTTAAATAGCATGTCAAATACAGCTGTATGTGGGAAGGTTTTATGATGCAGAAAATTCACTGTGAGCATTCCCTCATGTGAGAATGACTCAGTCTCTGTGAATTGAGTTTACTTGGTAAGTAGTGGGATTTTCAATTTCCCATCAGCTTTTAAAAATACAAAAATATTAAACCCAGGCATTTCTTAAAATAAACTTTGGATGCCAAGGTTTGTTTATTTAAAGATGTCTGTATTATCCAATATAGGGCCACTAACTATGTGGCAAATCCTCTATAGTGGATCAGCAATAGTATAAATATTCTTTAAAAGTTTTGAATGTGATTGTGCTGTAGAAAGTTTTGTATGCTTTTAAAAATCTAAAGCATGTTTGATAAGAGTTATTAATAAATCTTACCTTTTTTTTATTTTAATGAATATGTCAGTGATTGCCTGATGTGATGGATTTTTTCTCTACCTGGTTATCATGGAGAAAACTAGTACCTTCTTATACTGTAAGAACTGGAGATTGCTCAATAGATCTTGTGATATAGGAATAGGTTCTACCTCTTGATTATAATGTAATCTTAAGGTGGAGGAATCTTTTGAAAAAAATCTCTGTTCTCTATGCAGTGGTAGGTGCAATGATTCTTTTTCCATGTCATACTGAATGCAGTATTGGAGTATATTAGACTGCCAATGAGATTAAAAATAGTATTATTAATAAAGTAGATTATTATATTAAAATCAATAGTAAAGTTTCACTGACAATTTGCATTTGCACTTGACGTTCTGCTCCAGAGGAGGGTACAGTGGTACAAATCAGTCAAAATCTTTTGGAGGTGTCAAATGAAAATGCAGGAGGATTAGACACATTTCAGGGGGCATTGGAAAGCTCAGATTCAGCCCCTGTCTGTCTCTGCTCCTAGCAATTTGTCAGGATTTCAAGATGCTTCTTCTTTTCCTGAGGTAGCAACTGTTTTCCCTTCTAGAGAACAGGACCCTGGCTTAGAGTATAATGAGTACATTGGTGATGAATCTTAATTCAGATTATCCCAGAAACCATAAACAAAATATTCTGTTGGTAAAAGCACCTAGCTGTGGAAAAATGGGAGTAGCAATAGTTGAGGGTACAGCCTGTGTCCTTCTTCAAAGCTGGTCTCTGATGCAGACTTGGTAGATTGTGGCAAGTCTCCGGGGGTTGAAGTAGGTTTCAACCTCACCAGAATCTACTTTCCACCACTTAATTTTCTGTAATTACAGAGGTGTTTGAATACTGGTGATTTCCTCGGTAACCATGTTTCAGATTCAGATTTTCAGTATTTGTTGCCTTCCAAGTGACACAGCTGGTGAAATCTATCTTTCAGCTGTTCTCTCCATGGTGCTATTAAGTGAAATGCTTTTCTTCTTCCAGCATTTGCCTGATTGGTATACCCATCAGTTACCTGAACACGCTGCACAAGTGAAAGTGAGGAAACAGGTTGACTGATACTTTGTACAGATAATAAATCCCAAAACATATATCAATGAAACCTAGATTTTTGTCTGTGTTTGAGGGCTTCATGCAATGAAGGAGGAGAGTGAGTAGGTGAAAAATACCTGTCAGAGTCTTCTCTTTATCACTGTGTTCATTCAGATTCTCAGTTCAAGGGGGTGGGCTTGAAAAGTTAACTTGTTGTGAAGATCTGGCACTAAGGACCTTTGGTCTGAGGTTAAGGAAACTATTGTTCTTGTCTTAGTTTTCTACACTACACCTTGGGGAGAAATGTGATCAGCTACAACAGGGGAAACAACGTAAATTTTCTTCACTTTTTCAAGTAAATTTTGCCACTCCATGGAATTATTTATTTGGGTTTCATTGTGGATAAGTATGACACACATCATGACATAAGCCCTAAAGTAACTTTTAAAATGACATTCAGGACAATTGTCTTGACAACAAAGCTTTTTTTTTTTTTTTTTTTTTTTTCTTTTTTTTTTTTTTCCATTATATTTGCATATTTTGCTCAAACATGAAGCAAACTCTTAGACAAACCTGAATTGTCACGTGCTTCATGAATCATGACAGCAAGGCTGTTTCATTTCCCGTTCATACTCATGATCATATATATCAAAATAAATTACAGCACAATTTTTTCATGTTAACCTTGTCACTTTTTAGAAACAATATACATTTAATACTGAAATAAGAAAGGAACAAAACAAATATAACTATTTTTTTTCACATACAAACATGTACATATGAACTACATGTGCTTGCAAACAGATTTCAGTAAGTGTGATGATATTTTAATATATCTGCACTATGGCATTCCCTCCACAAACATGAGAGACTTGTTATCATGTGTACTTGCTCAAAAGCCAACTTCCTACTATATGGCTGTAAGCTCAACAGATCAGTGTATAATTTTCTTCCTACTTATACAGTGCCCAGTGTAATGAAGCCAAAGTATTTGCTTTTAGTATCAAAATGACATAAATTAATTCTTTAAGAAGCAATAATATTTTGATTTCTGAAAGACCAAAATTACTAATTTGTGTACAAGTTGACCGCTATCTTCCTAGATGCCTGTGCATCTGCCTATGCACAATGCTTTAAAGCCATTGTTTTTGGCTTTAAGTGTGAGGAGGTAATGTTTCTGACTTGCAAATGCCGTGAGTAGAAACAGGCAACTTCTTTAATGTCAGAGATTTCCATTTGCCTTTTATCCTTTTCTTCCCAGAATGTATATTTTCATGTTCTGCAGCTCAGTTTGCAGTGTAAATATTAAAGCAATCCAGAATAAAAGGCACAAGATGCCACAAGAAGAGAAATAATTAAAACATAAGTTCTGCTTATTTTCCACTTCAGCCTGCTTAGTAGAAAGCAAAAAACCTAGATTCATTTATCAAATTTCTAGTGTAACCGGGAGCAACAGAATGGTGTCAAGAGGATTTCTCCTGATTTATATTGCCTGACTACAGTAGAAAATATGTTTTCAGTCTCTTACTGCAACACTTCTGTTTCATGACAATTTTGGTACAGTTGAATAAATACTGATAATCAAATTATGAGGCAAAAGTCTGTTCTTTTGTAGTTTCTGTAACCTATTTTAATATGAAAGACAAAAATCCTTCAATTTAAGCTGAAATAACATAGAACATTTTCTTGACTATGCCATCTCTCTCCTCATTCTTCTGATGCTATAAATAAAGATTTTTATTTCCAGCTGGCTTTATACTCAACCACCTGCTTCTAGTGAAAAAGATAAAACAAAACAAAGCAAAACAAATCAAAAGATTCCCCCCCCAAATTCCTGCAGATTGCTTTTCACATGTAGCTAGTACCAAGATTCTCACAAAAGTTGATTAATTTCATTTGCAGGGGGAGGTTTATTCAAGCTTCTTGTTCTTTTTTACTTATATTTTTGGCTTGAAGGAGATTTAAGATCCTGCTTTGCAATCTAGATTCCAAAAGCCTTGTGAACATTCAATGAAATTTAACCAAATCCAGAGATCTTCCTTTGGCACCACAGTAATTTGAAATTGAGAAGAGAATTGAGCAGAGCTAGGAGACAGGCAAAAGGAGCATGTGTCACTGAAATAACTGCGATTCTTCTAAGCTGCCAAGGAAAATTGAGGTTTTAATTCTTATTACAGATAACAAGAAAAGAGCATCCAAATTGCTTGGCTAACTTGAAAAATCTCATTCATTTCTTGAAACACTCCAGCAATCAGGCCCTTTGACTTTTCCCAAGATGTTCCTTTAACTCCCTCAGACACAATTAAGTTTTAAATTACTGGATGAGAGTTTTTAAGTTCTTCTTTCCTGGTTCTTTTTAGCACAAAGAACAATCAATCACATAGGATACTGAAAGAAGGTCAGAAAGCATGTATCCCATTTTCCCACATGCTGTTTTATGGCAAAACCGTGGATCAGCTGCAGCAGACTGAGATTTCTAAGACACTACTGCTGTGCTATTTATCAGAGTTGCAGTTCAGTGAGGAGGGACAACTTGACCATATATTTCTTTCCCTGCTACCCCATGTCAAGCCACATGGTGAGCTGAGAGGATGGGAATGATGACAAAGCAGTCATTATGCTAGCGCCAGTTATATTAGAACCTTTCAGTGGAAAAAGATTATTAGCAAACTGGTCAGAATAGGCTTCCTCTTCCTCACTTCTGGATGGATATTTCACTGCTCTGAATGAAGCTGTAACAGACTGTAGCTTATTTATGCAAATGTTACCTCCTGTGAAGAAAAAAGGGTAAAGATCGTGCATTTTATTGGTGGCTAATGGACTGTATTTTCCCAGGATGCAGTAGTGAATGAGGTAAAATAACTACATGACTATAATTTCTTGCCTATCCTTGCTGGAAGCTGCTGTGGTCCTTGGGCAGCCAGAAACTGCTTGCTCACCTGGATTTCCAGCCAACGCTTTGTCTTTTCATGGGTTAAATGCAGATTTCTGGCATTCACTAGAATATCCTGAGAGTCTTTCTGAGAAAGTCTAATGTCAAAAACAGATATCCAGACATGGTGTGGAAAAGTCTATTTTACATCTTTGATGTGATTCAGTTGCAACATGGCTGACATACCTCGGTAATCTCCTTGCCAAGATTTTCTTCTGTTACAATGTTTAGATACGACTTTCTATTAAATATTAACACTGATTTCTTATGGTGTCTCATCTGCCTAAATTACAATTTGCCGTGCTGAGGATGTAATGTATATTTCTTAATTTTCTTCATGGTGTTATAATTTTTGATGTCATAGGTTATGCAAAATCAAGATTAAACAAATAAGGGGAAAAAAAAGATAGCCACTGTTCATGTAAATAAGGGAAACTTTGAATGGCAGTATGAGAATGAAGCCATCTTAAATGAAGTTTAGTTAAAAAATATCTGGTGACATCAGCAGTTCTCTACGGGCCTTGGTGTCTCCTCTTCAGCTGCATCTGGAGTTGTTGCCTCTGCTGGCACTAGAAGCATGCGTGAATTTATAGTGAGGTGGGTACAAAGGGTAAAAGCAGCTTCCCAGTCTCAATCTAACAAGTTACATTTTTGTGGACAAAGCCTTTCTGAAAACAAAGTTGTAGAGTTAAAAAGAAGAAAGGACAAAAACCAGAGATCCAGCTCAAAACTTAAAAATAAGGCTGAGGTGGGCCACTGCCTATTCTTTATCCATTGTTAAATCATTGCAAAATACCCTTTTCTGTATACATTGCTTCAGTGTTGTCTTTAACTCACTTACAGAAAGTTTAACTGGGTTGGAAAAAGAGCTAGGTTAAAAACTGATTGAATGGCCAGGCCCAGAGACAGGAGAATGGTGCCACAACCAGTTTGTTTCTGCTCACTGGCAGTGTTCCCAGGGCTCAGGACTGGGTCCAATCCTATTTGATATCTTTATCAAAGACCGGGAGTGATCCCCAGTAAATTTTCAGGTGACACCAGGTTGTGTGGGAGTGCTGATCTACCAGAGAGCAGGAAGGCTCTGCAGAGGCATCTGGACAGGCTGGATCAAGGTCTCAAAGCCAAAGGTGTGAGGTTAAACAAGGCCATGTGCTGGGTCCTGCCCTTCGGCCACAACAACCCCATGCAGTGCTACAGGCTGGGGACCGAGTGGCCAGGAAGTGGCCCAGCAGAAGATGATCAGGGAGTGCGGGCTGACAGCAGCTGACCATGAGCCAGTGTGTGTCCAGGTGGACAAGGCCAGTGGCTTGTATCAGGTCCTGGCCTGTATCAGCAGTAGTGTGTCCAGCAGGACCAGGACAGCGATTGTCCCCTGTACTTGGCACTGGTGAGGCCACACCTCAAATCCTGTGTCCATTTCTGGGCCACTCACTGCAAGAAGGACATTGAGGTTCTGGAGTGTGCCCAGAGAAGGGAAACAGAGCTGGGAGCAGGTGTACCATGTAAATCCTATGAGGAGAAGCTGAGGAAACAAGGTGTTCAGTTTGGAGAAAAGGAGGCTCAGGGGAACCTTATCACATCTACAACTCCCTTGGAGGAGGTTGTAGCCAGATGAGGGTTGGCCTCTTCTCCCAGGCAACCAAATACAGGAAGAGAGAACATAGCCTCAAGCTGCACAAAGGGAAGTTCAGGCTGGACATCAGGAAAAATTTCTTCACTGAAAGGATGGTTAAGCATTGGAATGGACTGCCCAGGGAGGTGGTGGAATCATTATCTCTGGGAGTGTTCAGTAAATGACGGAGTGTGGCACTTGGTGTTATGGTCTAGTTGTCAAGGTGGTGATCAGTCAAAGGTTGGAGTCGATGATCTTGAAGGTCTTTCCCAACCTAAGTGATTCTGTGATTCACTGTGATTCTGCAAACACCTGTACATTCATCTATTCTTGTCTTTGTACTGATCTGTGCAAGTGGATTTCAAAACATATTTGCTAGAGACCCAGGCATTGCTCTTACAGGAATTATTGACAAGGATATTTTTGTACCTGTATTCTCAAGTTGCTTTGCTGGTTCTGACATTTTCAGTTTTCTCCTTTTCTGCAGAACTATTGCTTCTCCTCAGAGTTTTTTTGCACTGGCTGCCAGTTAAATTCAGGCTAGTGTCAGCATGGAGACCAGCCGGTATACGAGTCAGAGGTAGGTTAAAACCTTTGATTCCTCTTTTAGTGCCAGATATGCACTATCAACCCATTTCTGAATATATGATAGGGGAGCCATGTGGGTCAGATGCCTTCTCACAGCCCAGTCCTTTATCTCCCCTATAGTAAAATAAACTATGGTGTGTCTCCTTGATCTCTAGCAGAGAAGTGACTCCTTCAAGAGGCAGGGTTAGCATCCAGCCAAACAGGTGCTTGTCTAGATCTGACTTTGACACTGTATTCCTTATTCACCCAAGAGCCATAGTTAGTATATGTCCCACAAATACATAAGAAGGAGACTATGTGGAGCAAGACGAAAAGTGTCTCTGAGTCTTGCTGTCCTCACTTCTGTTAAGAGGTGCCATATGCCTTGTTAAGTCCATGCTGAAATAAGTAGGCTGCAAAAAGTAGAACATTCCTAGAGGCAGGGAACAAACACTCATTCTGAAAAACCGAATACTGACTGAACTCAAGGCGATACACAGAACGCTGACAGCTCTGCAAGGTGGTGCTCAGCAACAGCAAGCGGTGATTTCCATCACCAGCACACATTTCACATAGATAACTAAGCACATTTCTGCTCACAAATCCTTGCAGTGCACTAACTGCAATCACTTCTTAGGTCATTCTAAGGGTATAGGGTAATACAGCAACTCATAATTAATCCTAAAAGTACATGTTTTCTAGGGTGGTGTTTTTTGAGATTTTTTTTTTAATTGAGTCATTTAATATGAAGAAATCAGCTGCAAATGTCTAGAACTTAAGTGATTTTTTGCTTCTAACACTGATTTTAACATTTAACATGAAATGACCGCAGGGGCAATAGATTACTAGTGGAAAAAAATGACAATTACAAGGGAAAGGCACATGCAAATGTCTTCAAGGGACAGTTCAGAAACATTTTGTTTTATCCCCATTTGTTTCTTTAACTGCCCACATTAAGGTACAGTAGAGTTTTGGACTTCAGTGCAGTGGTTATTACATCAACAAAAATAATTTCCCTGGTGTTAAAATTTAGGCAGGGGTTATTCCATTATATTAATGTTCTACAAATGTCATAGAACAAAGAGTATTCTTATCAAGCATGTCCGTAAATCTCCAACTATCTAGTTCAGACCATTAAAAAAAAAAAAGAAGCAAGAAAATCCAACTCTAATCGTAAAGCCAAGGTAAGTGAAGAAAATTCTAAGAACCCTTGCAACCTTCTCAGTTTGGCAACCTAAAATGAAGCAACGATGCAACCAACAATCAACCACTAAAAAAAGAGATTCTCAAAACTGCCTAGCCTTGGGTCCTGCAGCTAATTAATGGGTACATCTGGGGAGCGCAGCTGGATTTTATAACTTTTGGCATATTTCCCTTGATAGAAGTGTGAGATTTTTTATCCTGCTTTTAAAATCTCTGCCAAAGAATGTGGGTACTAATTTTGGAAGCACCTGCATCCTATTATAGGTCAGCCTGATCATGGCTTCAAAATGCCAAAATCTAAGATTGAACTCAGGCTCTTAAATCACATTAATCTGAATATTCTGTCTTATAATATTTTCATATTTGTCTTGGTTAAACACATATATATAATCATTGTCATCTTTACTCCACGTTGTGCCAATCATTTAAAAATGGTATTTGCTATCAACCATGTATGACAAACTTATGGCTCATAACTGGGGGAAAACTTGAGAGGTGGCTGAACAACTTTGCATCTTGCAATTGCTAAGGATTTAAAAATAAAAATAATGGTATTAATGATAAAGAATAAAAGTTCACTTCTCAGTCTTTTGAGGATTTCTTTGGAAGCATAAAACAAACAAGCAAAAGGTTACTTGTGCTGAACTAATGTTCCATTTCTGTCTTCTCTCCATTAAAAAAGATTCCTAAAATCTGGAAAAACTCTCCCCTCTTTTGCTTAGATACTGCCCCTGAAAGAAACATAACCACATTGTTATTAAAATGGCATCAAGAATAACTAAGTTATCTGTTCTTGGAAATTAGCTTTGCGTCTTTGTGTTATCTACAAATATACAAGATGAGAATGACAGTGGCTAGAGGTTCATTATATCTGGCAGTATGTTAGCCTTTTTGAGGCTATTGTGTTTTAAACATTATTTTAGTATTATAAATCCCCATATGCATGAACAACTGTAGTTTACTTGGCATTGGAGAAGAGTTCATTCCTAGTAACGGAGTGTTTGTATGTTTTAATTCACTTGTATAAAGAGTAAGATGACCATATTTCCCAAGGACTCTGCAGAATGTATTAAGCTCTTTATTTGGCCCAGTACACATTAACATTTTAACAGTAGCTTTGAAATTAAAATCAGGGCTAACAAAACTGATTCTCTCTCTTCAAGATAGAACTCAACTCCTCCATGCCAGCATTGACTAGTGGGTTGCCTTCCCTGTGTGAGAATCAGGGCTGTATTACAGTAAACTGGTCCAGTGTGATATCACAGATATAAAAAATATTCCATTCTGTATCAAAACTAGGCACATGCCTTGTATTTATATGAAGAGTAGACAGAGCAGACAGAGTTGAGTAGTTTTGCTCTCAACTATTCAGCTCTGGCCTTCTATGTGAGGAGAAAAATATCTTACATTATTTCTAATTAGTAACTACAAGAATCTAATTTAGGTTTGATGGTAGTTAAAAGATGGGTGACATCACACTTGGGTCAGTATTGGTGGATTTCTAAAAGCACAACCTCTCATTTGTATTGCTTCAAAATGTACACAGTATAGATGTAGATTAAAAAAAAAAAAGCTACCAATTTTTTTGTTGTGTTGACCAACTAGAAGGGAGGATGCAAAGTTTTACCAAATGAGATATATGGATACAAATTTCACTGTAGAGTGTGGTTTAGACAAATGTGTCTTTTTCTTTAAGTATGTAAATCCTACACTGTAGGTTTTTTTCTTTTTCCTTTTGTAGCAGTAGAAAATGTTGAACAATTGTCCATGAGCATGAGCCAGTGGTTCATTGCTGATATCCCCAGAATGCCAATATTTGCAATGCAAACAGTTAGTACAATTTCCCAGTTCTATGAAAGGCCCTGACACATCTGCCTCAAGGTCTGGAGGCTCTGTTGTATAACCACAAATAGTCTTTCCATTTTCATATAACCTTTTGATACACTGACAGCTGCATTAAGCTGCTTCCGCCTAGCAATTCCACATGCCAGGCTGTTTTAATTGGTTTTAATGCCACAGAAAAAGCACTGCTAGCAGAATACCATCAAATCATTTTCATATTGAACCTTCGTGGTCCAGAAACCTCCCCTTCAACCACAGCACCATTGTTTTTGCGAGGGACATATTCAAGGTCAATGCTGGTTTTGTGTTTGCCTTTCCCTCGGCTCCACACAAAAAGAAGAAGGAAACAAAATAAAACAACTCCAAGGAATGTGAAACAGCCCATAGCTGTGGACACCAATATTGTCTTAAGGTCCAGAGAGTAGCTGTTTGCATTAGTTCCATTAGAACTTGTATCGTTGGAGTCTGTCATATACATGGGGGTCCTGTTGGCGTAAAGGAAACGGTCTGAAGTAAACCCCTTTACCGTGAGGGAGGCAGAGTAGGTGTCATTCCCAGCTGCATTACTTGCAATGCAGACGTAGACCCCAGTGTCCTGGTCTTGGGCAAATCGGATCTCCAGGGTGCCATCTCCCAGCACAGTGGCTCTACCGTTTGATTTAGTTGTGATCAGCCTCCGGCGTGGAGTAACCCAGGAGATGGTAGGCTGTGGGTCCCCATCAGCATTGCACATCAACTGCACAGTCTGTCCTTCCTCTACTACCAGGTACTGCAACTTCTTGTCTTGTATCTTGGGCTTCTTACAGGTGAAGTAAAAGGAGAGAGCTGTGCTGTGAAAGTCTCTGAATGACCTCTCTCTGACACTGTCTGGACCAGCGCACATTGGTGGCTCGCTGCCAAACTGCAAGATGGGCTGCCGCTGCAAAATCCAAAGAAGACGGCAGTCACAGGCCAGAGGGTTGTTGTTAATGCAGAGGACCTCAAGGCTTTTGGAGGAATGGAATACATTCTCTTCTAGGGTTTCTAACAGGTTTTGGGATACGTTAAGCACGCGTAAGAATCGGAGCCCTTGGAAGGCATGTGGTTCAATGGTGCGCAGCTGTGCCCCCACCATGTGGAGCTCCTGCAGGCGCACTAAATCTGACAGCATGCCTGCCTCGATGGTGCTGATGGGGTTGTAAGAGAGGTTGAGATGTGTCAGGTAAACCAGATGTTTAAAAGCAGAGTAAGGTACTGCAGACAGGTTGGTGTTTGTGATGGAGAGAGAAGTCAGGTTGAGACCATACAGACTGTTGGCAGGCAACATGTCCAGGAGGGGCCAGGCCTCTATCTGGAGGTCTTTCAGGCGAAACAGTCTCTTAAAGGCGTACGCCGGCAAAGCATTAATGTTGAGCTGTTTCAAATGCAGACTGATGAGGTTGTGGAGGTGAGAAAGAGCTTCTGTTGGTACGGCTGTGAGGTTGCATCTCTCCAGGGTGAGCTGCTCCAGGCTAAGCAGCCCACTGAAGGCCCTGTGTGATATATACACCAAATCATTGTCCCCAACCTCCAGGGATTTTAGGTTATGCAGATCTTGAAACATGTAGTCCAGCAAAATGACAATCTTGTTTTCACTTATATCAAGCTTTGTTAAGTTTGACAACCCAGTGAACACCCCAAGGGGGACCAGCTTCAGACGGTTTCCTTTCAGCCTCAAGGAGCGCAAGTTGAAGAGATTGTTAAAAGCTCCAGGCTCAACATTGGAGACGATATTGTCGCTGAGGTCAATCTCCTCCAGCAACGGGTATGATGTGAATTCCTCAGGGTTAACACTTTTCAGTCGGTTCTTGCTGAGGTCCAAGATTTTGGTCTCAATGGGAATGCCTTCTGGAATGGACATCAGACGTCTTCGGTGACAGCTGACAGACTTGTTCTGTGCTGAGCATTCACAGCGGGCTGGGCAGCCCACGGTGGGGCTTGTGAAGACAAGCAGCACAGCCAGACCCAGGAACGGCTGCCAGCATGATAGAGCTGTGTGACGCATGACTCCACTGATCTGGGCTAACCCTCCGTCACGGGCCTGTGGGGTGAGGATGGGAAAAGGGAGAAGTTAAATCTGCAAAGCAAATGTATATGTTTTCATATTGAACAAATCAGTGAAACCTCTTGTAAATGGCAAGACCAACACAAAAGCAGATTTCATTTCAATATCATAGGGCTAGTCAAAGGTTTTGTTTATCCAGTATTTTCCTCCAGATGCTGGAGAAGGCAAAACAGCTTCTCCTACCACAAACATTAAAGGATCTTTCAGTCTTTTCTCAGAGAAATCTCAGTAGATTTCCTCAAGACGGTGCTATAATTAACCCAGAGATGAATATCATACACTATGCAAAAAGGGCTAATAGCATTGGTGATAAGTTTACAGCATGGGATATCTGTGAGGTGATATGAAACTAAGCTTTTGCCTCCCATTAGTGTTTTAAGGCAAAGCTTAATGATGTATTACAATCAAGAAAAGGAGCTCCTTGACAATGAAAAGATCCCTTTTAACATTTATTGCATATATTACAGCTATAAAGAGATGAAACTTGTTTACGCATACACATATGCAATGGCCCAGATGAGGAAGGAAGAACTGGTGCATCTCTGATTAGAATTTGTAGTAGGTCAAATTAATTCTTTGCTTTTTCTGCACAGAGGTATTTTGTGTGACTCTTTAGAACCCAAGATCTCAGAAGGGTTTACAGAATATATCTTTGCACTTCTAAGACATATAAACTAGTTTAAGGAAGACAAAAACAAGGTAAGATGAGCTATCTGTGTTTAAGCAGTGAAGTGTCCAAAAAAGAACCACAGATTTAATGAAAATCACAGTTTGTAAAGGATTTATAAATTCCTGCCTTCAGGTTAAAAATGAGTATAGAAGAAGACCAGATAACCTCCACTAAATTAGCTACCCTTCTCTAAATGATGTATTTTTCAGTCACCAGAGGCAAGAGATTTTTTCTAAGTCTACTTAGAAGCTACTAAATGAAGACAAACAATAACCCATTCCAAAGAAAGAAGAAAAGGATACAGGTGTTCATCAAAGGAAGGTGTGTTTGAGGTGTTCTGGGTAAAGCAAGCTGCAAGCAAGGACCATAGAAGTGCCTTAACTCCTATGGTACAGTCTACTTGATGAGGCCAAGGTATGGTGCTGGAAGTCAGGTTTTGTAATATTAATAAACATTAAAATGGGCCCCAGGCCTTGTGATTTCTTTTGTGGATTGTTTAATTTGGGCTTCATTTTTATTGTACTTGTAAAAATACTTACATAACTCCCACCAGTGATTACCTCTTGGATCTGCACAGATGACTGGCCCATCTTGTCCTAGCCACAATAAAAAAATTGCCCGATATCCAAGAATCCACCACCTTATCTGCGTCTTTGGGCTTTGAGGATCATCTGGCTACTGCATAAGAAACGTGCAACTTACATTTGAGTCAAATTTTCTTTTTTTTGTGCTTTCACATGGATTGTAACATAAAAAGAAACCCTCCCATACACAGAGGATAAATACTTTTAAACAAATATGGTATATTGAATTGATGAAGCAATCAGACAGCTATTTGAGCAAATAAGCTGTTTGAAGCACGTCAAAATAATACTTAGTAAATCACAAACTGGTGAAAAAGCAAGTCCCACCATTGACTCTGCTACAGCAACACTGCACTCGACTAGTACACAACTTGGAATGTGATAACTCATCAAATCATCCTACCTGACAGAGGAGAGTTACACTCTCAGGCTGTGGAAGATCATAACAGTGGAGATTCAAGATGCAAGAAAAAGAGCAGATATTTGGATTTATTTATCTTACTGGATCTTAAAAAGTTCTTAACAGGAATTGGGAGGTTTGATTGAATGCATTAGCACTATTGTAACTGGACTGAGAAGTAAACAGATGTAGTGCTCTGACTGTTAAAAACTAAACTGAATGAAAAAGCATTTCTCTTGGATTGCTGTATAAATTGAGTTCTTTGACTGACCATACATAAATAATGCACTACTCCTCTCACAAGTCTGTGGAAGAATTTCACTCTAGACTGATATGGTTTTGTATTTCCATTTTTACACTTCTATGCAGAGACTATTAATGGGAGGCACATTGCATGCTGGTTTTGACATATAGACTGGAGACTGGATGAAAATTATTCTGTATGATATTACTTATAAAAGCACATTCCCACTTTGTTCTAGGAGGACAACCTACTGAGATTTAGTTTTCCCCTTAAATTGTAGTCTTGCAAGTAACTATTGCTAGTTATCTCCAGCTGTGACAAGGGTTTTCAGAGATAAACTTCACTTCATTAGGCACTAACTTAAAACTAGAAACCAATAGGGGACTCTGAGTTAGGTGTTTGCAATGAATTTAGATCAGAGAGGCTTCTGGGTGCTCTGATCATTACTTTCAGAGCTCAGTCTGTGAGGTTAGTGCTTTCATACTGATACTTGTACCACACAGGGATTTCATTTCCTACCGTATCCATCTAATAATGTATGAAGCACAAAGTAAACAGGTTCAGTGGAAGATGAGCACTCCTGGAGTGTTTGGTTTAGATAGTAAAAATATGAAACGCTTTTTGCAGCTATCCAATCCACATGGTAACTAAAACTTCTGAAGAGTACAAAGTAGAAGGTAGTCCATATAAAAGATGATAAAAGGCTTTTTTGACTGTGACTGGAATATAGAAAAAGCAATTCAAACATTAATGGTAGTCTTCTGCAAAGTTACGTGCCCAGATAATGAGATAAATATATGTTTATCTGTAAGGGTATGTGCTTGTGTGAGTATGCCCTTGCAAGGAAGCAAGATTCAGGACTGAGATATAACCTGGAGTGAATTCATTTCAATAAAGAAAAATAAGAAATTATATTAAATATCAAGTCAGAAAAACAAAGATTACATGGATCGATAAGTACGTGTTAGAAGAAAGCATAAATTAAATTTATTATTACAATTTACCTTGAGCCAGATACTACCATTCTTTCTGCTAACCAAATCTGTGACTATATCCTTTGCTTTTAACTGCTTTATGGAAAAATGACTTCATCTTCATTATACAAAAAATGTAACCTTATCTCTAGCTAGGGTTAAAAGATCTAGCAAATAAGTGTGTGGGACAAGGTGAATTTTGGGAGAAGCCTAGAGTGAACTTTGACAATCTAATGCATATGGCCCCATTTGAATTTAAAGAATGCAAAGTTGTATTTTCAGGACATGTCCAGTAACATCACTAGCTAGGCCTACCTTGTGCCTTCAGTCTAATAACATTTTTAAAGGATGCAGTTATATCTGTAGAGTACATTCCATGTTAGTGTGATCACAATTATTTATTACACACATCTGTTAATCAACGTTACTTTAAAAAGAAATTTTGCCATTAAAAGATATTCTTCACCGCAAGATGATTTCTTGCAGAGAAAAATCATTTTCTGCATTTTTTTTAGACTTGTAAGGTGTTAATTAGTTGACGACTTTATTGGCATGGGGCTGAACTGTTAGTGTCAGTGTTCAACATGATGCCTTTAATTCCTGCTTAGACAATCAGCACTACATACTTTATCTTTGCCAGTGTATGTATTCCCTCTAAACATCTGCAGCGTTGTAGTTTTTGCTTCCCTCTCTTCATCGTGATACATAAAAGAAAGTAAAGTGTACGCATGCAAGTATGTATACACACACACACCCAGAGAGAAATGTAAGCTTGAAGTATAGTCTTACTGATCTGTGATTGTACCATGCCTTACTACACGGTAGTCCTCTAAAATTATAGCTTGTTAGATGAAAATTCAGAAACCATGAATGATTATGAATTGAGGGTTTTTCTATGTTTGAATGTGAATGACAACCTGTAAAATTGTTTTCCTGACATTTCTGGGGTATTTGTCATGCTTTGATAGACTCTGGGAAATGAAACATACAGAGGAGCTGTTTATTAAAAAATAAAAATAAACTAATTGCCTTCTTTTTTTCTTTCTCTGACTCTGTTCTTTAAGTCCAAAGTCAAGAGTCAAGTTACTGTTGGCTGAAACTCTTTTTCAAAAGAGGGCCCTATTCAAAGTTCAGCTATGCAATTATGAAAGCTCATTAAAGTTATTAGTTAATAGTGCTGTGTGATCTCACCCAAAACAACCATTACTACTTTGAAATGCAAATCAGTTTGCACAAAGTTCTGCAGCTTTGAATCTTCCCACAAGTGCTTTACAAGAATGTACAGTGCCCTGTAGCTTTTAAATTGAAGAACTATGATAAAAAAAAAATTAAACGCAACCCAATACTCTCCTAGAATGCAGTACAATTCTAAATATCTTATATAAGAATGTGTCAAATCATGCTTATGTTACATATTTTTCACTTCTCCCTCTTCCTCAGACTAATTTTGAAGCCTTTAGAGCTGAAAGCTAGAGTGCACTTGACCATAGTCCTTTCCATGTCCCATCTGATGCTCCAGTATTGTATGGGACATAGCTTCAGCCTGAAAAGGTGAGACTCACAAGATCTGTTTCTCTGATTAACTGTATTAGCATCACTTGATATTCTGACTTGGTAGTTTTGATCTCACCTTTCCCATCCCATTTCTCAGCCTTTCAGGCAGAAAAATATACCCAGTGGATCGTATCAGAGATGACAATTTTACATGATGTTCACTTAATAATTTACATTCTAAAAGTCTCTTTACAAAAACATGCTGTATTCAGTAAGTGTTCTAGGATTATATGCTGCATGACAAGACAGACTTGTACCAATTATTCACTTAAATGCTACCAGATAATCCTGAGAACCAGGTGAACTACCTGTTTTAAAAATGCATGCTGGTTTGACCCTGGCTGGACACTGGGTACCCACTGAATCTGTTCTATCACCACCCTCCTGAACTGGACCAGGTAGACAAAATATATAAAAAAGGTTCACATGTCGAGATAAAGCAGGGGGAAAACACTCACCAGTTATCACCACAAGTAAAACAGACTTAGCCAAGGGAAATTAATTTAGTTTATTACCAATTAAATCAGAGTAAAATAATGAGAAAAAAACTCAAATCGTAAAACACTTGCCCCAACGTCTCCCTTTTTTCCTAGGCTTCCTTCACGCTGCATCTTTTGTCCCTTTCCTGTATGGCAGTGAGAGGTTTTGAGAAATGGGAGCTGTTGTCAGTTCATCACATTGCCTCTGTTACTCCTCATGCTCTTCTCCTGCTCTAGCTTGGGATCTTTTCCAAGGAAGACAATCATCAATGAATTTCTCCAATGTGAGTCTGTCCCATGGGCTGCAGTTCTTCATGAACTGTTCCAATATGGATCCCTTTCATGGTGTGCAGTCCTTCAAGATGGATATTTTTTGAGACTGTGTTTAGTGATAGTAAATTGTTCTGCCTGTATAAGATTTTTTCTCCTCTGAATGCCAGATTTTAGCATTGTATTTTAAAGCAGGGAGCAGATACTGAAGAGTGTAAATGTTTCTGTCTTTGCATGGCTGTCATCTGTCATGCTTCAGCAAGCAGTAAGCCAAAGCCATTTTTCAAATCTCTGCAATAAAACACCTTTGCTTGTGTGCTGAGGAAACAGATACTGAATATATGCAGCTGAAAGTATTGAACTTCCATGGAGCTAAATTTTGTGGTGCCTAGCTCTGTGTGGTTTGGGAAGTTTTTTATTCACAACTTTGTCTCTCAAGTACCTATTGCAGCTATGTTGGAGGACCAGCTGTTCTGGCTTTCTTGAACTCTCCTTTGGTGCTGGACCAGACCAGGTAAGGGCAGGAAGGGTAAGTAATCTTTGCTAGTGGACTGTACCCAAGGTGGCAAGGGTGGGAAGTGTTCCCCAGGAGATGAAGAGAATATGAGAAACAAACTGGGATGGTTTTAGGTACAGCCAAATGACACATGAAAACATGAAACATTTAGAAATGTGCTAACAGTGGAACAGAATGCCACTAGGAGAATGAATGAAGTCCTGACTGTGGCATTTTCAGACTCGACTGCAATTTAGACATTCCCATCATATGTTCTTTCAGTATAAGAGCCAGTTTGTAAAAGCAAAGGCTTTGTCTCATCAGGTCTTGTGCCTGCAATTTGTCTAAGCTAATTTGTATAAGTATTATTCTCAAATTCTATCACAGACTAAGTCAAGACTTCCTATATACTCTAAAAAGGATGATTTTTCTTTAAATCATAGCATCACAGGAATTGTTCAAATGGACCTAGTTGTTCTACCTTCCGTGTCTCTTTGATCAAGCCTTTCTGCTTATGCAGAGATGTTGTTCTCCCTCCCTTTATTGATCTCTTAAATAATTCAGCATTTAAATAAACTACAAGACATTAAATAGCTATCTGCATTCCAATAATAAATAGATTTAAGAATTCTTGAATAACAGCAGCAGCAACAACAACTGCTACTCTAACAATTTATTGAATTGGAGCAAAGTTTGATTCAATTATTCTACAGTCCTAGGATCATTCTGGTCCATACTAAGTCATCAGTAAAAACTTCACAAGCTAACATCAACTCAGAAATTACAGTCATGTTGCAATTTTTTTTCAGAGGAAAAGATTCAGACCAGGTCATTAAAAAAGTCATAATACAGAAATAGGAAACAAAAGAAAAAACAGCAATGAGAGCAGCATTCTTTATTAACTTATCCAGTAGACTTATTTTATGATTGCTTAAAATTGTTGTATCAAGTGTTTTAAAACTAAACAAGTGGGTATAGTTTTTACTCCAAATATTTATATTTTTTTCCAAATCAAAGTGAAAGAAGCATGTCTGCCAAAACACAGAAGGAAAGAAAATCACAGTGACAAATTCATGCATATATGCAAATTATCTGTACCAGACTTTGAAGTCCAGATTCTCCAAATTAAGCGAAGAAATAAAGCCATCACTACACCTTCTGTTTTTTAAACCAGTGTTTCTAAGTTTAATTTACCAATTTCTTTCAGTTTTCACAGAGAAAGTGAACCTCAAGAAGAAATCTGAAGGAAAAGTAATAAATCTTAAGGATTGTTTTGCAGGTGACATTTTATGCATAAGTAATAGGAAAATAAAGTGGAAATGTTTGCCAGAATTATAAACACTTCCACTGGCATTTCCACTGACCTTACTGGTAAGCTGAAGGGGAAGAGATTTATGAAAAGCTGATTTGAACAGTTATGTGAAGGGCTATAAAAGATGCTTGGATGTAAAATAAAATTCAGACTTTTTTGATGTAGGTTAATGAAATAAATCAACCATTCAGGGAGGATAGCATTACTATCATACCCACACAATTAACTACCTTACAAAAATGGAAAACATTTTGCATAGAAACACTTTCTGACAAATAATTCTTAGTTGATTAAATTAAAGAATTACTGGGAATAACAGATATTTTCTACCATCTATTCCTTCTGAATGCAGAAGCAGATTTTTGAAAGTTAAAGTTATACAAAATTTCTTTTGCAAAGTTCACTTAGCTCTGTTAAAAGCTCTATTAAATTGCATTCTTCTTTTACTGGTAAAAAGTGATGTCACTAAGAGAAAATTATTCAGTGGCAAAGACCAGAACAACATAATTACCATGACAATAGATGTGTTGATATGATAATGCAATAATAAAGAAAGAGAGCTTATACCTCTGTAAACATTAAAACTCCTAAGTAGTTTGTACTGCATTTTGTTAGGGCTGCTTAGTATTGGAAGACCACCCACCTGTTGTAGCTAAACGCCATCCCTAGACCAAGGTGTTAAGTATCTGTGCATTGTAGCCCCCTTAAGTGATATGTGACTTCAAAAACAATGCATGAGCCCACATTTTCATGATGTTGATTTATCATAAGTGTTACAAAGCAAAATTCCATTACACTCTCTTTCACTGATGATTCTTGCAAGATTTTAGTATTCCAAATACTGAGAACAACTTATCACAGGGGAAGAAAGGTGAAGTTATTGTAGTACAGGAGGGAAAATCACATGACAACAAAGAACTAAAGTTGTTACTCTTGGAGAATGCAGTAGACCAAAAATTTAAAGATTTTGGAAAAGATAAAAAATCTCCTGCAAGTTAGGATTCATTACTTCAAAGCAGACCTTATGTTTCACAGTGTGTCTAGGCAGATGAATCTTAAAATTCTTTATACCACAAACAAAACACTAGTGGGAGAATGTGAAAGTGTTAAATACTATACTTGCTTTTCATATCTGCAGTAGCTAATGAAGCCTGAATACATTTATTGAAAACTAAAACAGTATGAACACTAACCTCATTGATTAAAGATTAGGAAGCTTTTTTCAACAACAACTCTACATTAAAAGTTTATCTTCCTTTTGAAAGAAACTGTGTTTCTTCTAAAACTGTCTGGGCATAACAGAACAGATGACACCACTGTGGCCTGAACAGTATCTATGTAGAAAAACAGGGATGAAATCTCCACTGAAGTTTTAATTCTAACATCCAGCTACTTCTTATCTTTAATGAGGGAAGATGCCAGTGATGGAAAGCTACTGAAAAAGACCCAGGAAGCTGCTTTTTAATTCTGGATTGGTAGCAGACTTTTGAGGGCTAGTACATTCAAGCATATTTGAATTTCACTTCAGTATATACAATTAGGAAACCACAAGCAATCTGCATTATATCTAGATCTTAAGAAGAAACCTTCTTGATATAGTCTGCTATAGATGGATGTTTCCTTCAAATACATGAACATTAAAGTCCAAAGAGGTCTGCTGTCCCAGTAATGTGCTGACTTCCACCTTTTGTGAACAGAGGCACTCGCTGGAAACCTTAATGATATGTTTTGCAAGCTTCTACCCATTGGCATAATTTCATTTTTGTCAGCTTTAAAACCAAAAATTCTTATTTGTTGTCTTGCCCACTCATGAAATCTAGGTGACAATGACCTTATTTCTTGTTAAGAGAAGCAGACCGATTAATGTGCTATGAGTAGTTGAGAACATTTTCCCTTGCAGCTCTATATTTGAANTATGAGTAGTTGAGAACATTTTCCCTTGTAGCTCTATATTTGAACAGGACAAAAGTGAAACTGAAAGCACCTCAGAAGGTATGCATCTGGTAGAGTTAATTCCAATGCTGGCCACTGTCCTGTGATTACTGTCACCAAAAAGGTGACAAACTATTTAAATCTACTGACTTGGATCTTTGCAGGGGTTTTTTTTTGAGACTGTTTCTGGTGTTTTTTTTTTTTTTTTTTTTTTTTTTTTTTTTTTT
>VYXF01004884.1:145273-160798 GCA_013397295.1 Polioptila caerulea | reverse complement strand
CAATGTGGAAGACACCAAGCAGATGAAATTTGGTAGTCAGATTTTTTTTTCAGCTGGCTCAACTGTAATTAAGCCCTTGATGTGGGCCTGGCCCATTGCAGAGCTCTTAGTGTTACAGCAGTGCTGTAGGTAGCTTCCAAGTGATGCAGACAGAAATTTGCTAGCTCTTCTATGCTTCACAGACAAACCACTCATCACAAATGAAATGCATTTTTCTGAGAATTTACAGTCACCCATTTGCTTGAAATCTGTACCTATATTTTCTATAGTATCCGAAGCAATTTTCCAAATCCTGGCAATGGAGACCTGTTACCTCAGTGCTTTTTTATACATTTATTTAGGAAAAAAGAAGAACTTCCTAAGAAACTGCACCTCATTCAGTTAATATCAGATCTAATGAAAAAAATTTTTGTGCAAGACAGAGCCTCTGGTATTAGTATGTACATGGTAAACATTTTCTTTAATTATCTGCAGAAGACAACTGATACTTAAACAATAAGCCAAATACATATATTTTCCTGGTTAATCAAGATAAAGAGATTGGAAAGCACAGCTTTCCATGTTGAATTTACTCATCTGCCTTAATGTGCTAGGACTAGTTACAAAGGTAATTGTGTATAATTTTTAAGCTAGTAAACATTTTTTTTTTTCCTTTCTTACTTTTTCATAACAAGACAGTCGGTGTCTATGTAACCCTGCTGCTTCCTCAAGAAACTGACATATCACATCAGCTGTGGATGGTGCTGTGTCCTACAGTTGTCCTGGTCTATATGTGATGTCCAGAGGCTGATGCCAGTCAGCAGACACGTGCCTTGCAAAGAGCTGGAGCAAAGCTACAAGCACTGTGGCTGCTGCATTGTCCAGTACCTATTACAAGCTCGTTACAGTCTCTTGGAAAACCTGCAGCTGTTCTTCATAACACTGCTTTACTTCTGTCTTCATGGTGAGGAGTAAACCTCAACTACACCCACATCATACTTGCAGAAGTTTTCTTCTTGGTTTAGATCTACAGACTTCAGCTCAAAGATGGTGATCTAGGTTATATTTTATGCCTGACTCTACAGATGTACAGTGCAATTCTACGAAAAACAAAAGCCTTTTTCTATTGAAACTATTTGAAGATTTGCTGAAAACTTTTTTCCCAGTGAATTAATTATTTTCCAGTGATTTTTTTCCTCAAAACATTTTCTACATTGTCATATTTCATTAAAAGCATAATATTCTATCTAGAAACAGATTCAATGAATAATTTTCAACCAGTTCATGCATATCAGGACTCATAAAAATGCACATATGCTTAGATATCCTTAAAGGATAACATTATTTATACTATCTGTATTAATACTCTCCAAGACTAATGTACTTGTCCTTGTCCTAAATAAAATTAATGCTAGAATAGCTTTCTATTGCCAGAGCATTTTCAGATGGCCAAAAAAAAAAAAAAAAAAAAAAAAAAGCTTGAGTCTGCATGAATACATCTATCTATAATGATGTCTCCATTTTATTCCTAATTAAAAGCTCATTAATATCAAAGACAATTGTAAGAAACCCAGATGAGACCATATCATTTGGGATTTTAAGATTGAAGACACTCACTCTATCAATGCAAAATCACTTATTCAAAAACTACTGTAGGTGTTGTGTGAAATTAAGTACTATACTACAGCAAGTATTGGTATACCTTTTTATGAAGGCTTTCTGTGATTTTTCAACCTATCAGTTAGCTTCTAGCTCTGAAAAGTATCTTAGGCTACAGAGTAAATGGAAACATCAAAGAAGAGGGGAACTAAAAGAAAGTGATTCATTCTCAAAAGCCCTGCACATTTTCAGTATTACTGGTGCATAGGAGTAGGAAGGGGTATGTGAAAAAGGAGGCTATGTGAACAGAAGGGATAGTATTGGAGCTATTGGAGTGAGATCTTCCAGCATCTCCTCCATAAGAGATCTTGCACATGTGTAATTTTTGAGCAGATACTATACAAATGCAAAATCTCTGTGGTGGCTAAGGATAAACAAAAGAGACTTTTATTTACCTTTTATGCTGAGAGGAATATTTTGCCCTTTGAATCTGGAGGTGAAAGGATATCCACAAAGCAAAGGATGCTGACGATGTCCCTTTGTCCTGAAATATATAACACAACTTTCTCTAAACTCCTTGTCAGTAAGTTATAATTCACTTAATTAAAAAAAATTCTCAGCAGTCTTAAGCTTTATTACTTATCAAAATGACAAACATTGCTAAAATTATTTGGAATTCAAGAAAAATCATAAAAACAGTGTTTATTTGAATGTATAGGTGCAAGGGTGATATCAATTAGATAGAAAATGAGATTTTCTTTTCAGGCTGCTCCTGAACAAGAGCTATGATTATTATTGTGATCATTTTTTCAATTATAGAATAATAGAATCTCTCAAGTTGAATGAAACCCATAAGGATCATTGAATCCAACTCCTTGTTCCTCATAGAGTCACCTAAAAGTAAATCACAAGAGTAAGAGCATCATCCTGATACTTGGACTCTGACAGGCCTGGTGCCATGTGCACTGCCCTGGGGAGCCTGTTCCAGTGATTGGCCACCTTCTCAGTGAAGAACTTTTTCCTAATCTCCAATCTCAATTTCCCCTAAAGCAACTTCCTTCCATTTTCTTGTGTCCTATCACTCATCACCAAAGAGAGGAGATGAGCACCTTCCCTTCTGCTGCCTCCCATGAGGGAAGGTATAGGCTATGACAGGGTCACTCCTTCGTCTTCTCTTCCCAGGCTGAACAAGCCAGGTGACCTCAGCCATTCCTCCGAAGTTTTAACTTCAAGACCTTTTGCCATCTCTATCACGCCCCTCTGGACACACTCTGATAGTTTGCTGTCCTCCTTACACTGTGGCACCCAAAGTGCCCCCAGCACTGGAGCTGAGGCCGCCCCAGTGCAGAGCAGAGCGGGACAATCCCCTCCCCTGCCCGGCTGTGATGCTGAGCCTGATTCCCCCAGGACACGGGGGCCCTCCTGGCTGCCAGGGCACTGCTGGCTCATGTTCAACTTGACATCAATCCAGACATCCAAGTGTCTTTCTGCAGGGCTGCTGTCCATCCTCTTCTCCTCCAGTTTAAATGTATAATTAGGATTACCCTTTCCCAGGTGGAGATTCTGGCACTTGCTCTTAAATTTCACATGGTTGGTGATGGCCCAGATCCCTAGTCTATCCAGATTCCCCTGTAATCCCTTTTTACCCTTGAGGGAATTCACAGCTTTTCCTAGCGTAGTACTATTGGCAAGTTCATTTAAGGTACACTTGATTCCTGTATCCAGAGACTTTATGAAAACGTTGAAGAGCGCTGGCCCTAAAGTCAAGCACAGGGAAATCCCACATGTATAGCCACTATAGCTCTTTAAACCCAACTCACCCAGTTTCTTACCCAAAATGTTACGGACTTGTCTTGTAGTGTGAGGGACATTTTGTCCACAGTGATACTGTGTGAGTCAGTGTCAAAAGGTTTGCTAAAATTCAAAAATCCCATATAAACTACTACTTCATCCATGGGCACTAAGACCCAGCTCAGTAAATCTAGCAAGGAGACTAAAAATGAGAACCTTCTTTTTCCTATGGGATATTAATTTAAGTTACTTTGTTTTCAGAAATAGTTAACTGGAAATTCAGCGACAGGCCAAAGTCACACAGGTAGTGTTCAAGGATCATTTTTAACAAGGAAGTCTAGGTAGCAAAAATACATTTAGTTATCTAATAGTGTCTTTGGGTAGCTTTGTGAGTCTCAACTTCATGGATCAAAATTGAACTCTACACAGTTGCAAAAGAAGATTTTATCTTTGAAATGACACACTGAGATGGAGATTTCTACTGTTCAACTAACTGAAATCCATTAATCAGATAGAGAAACTTTGCTGCATGTTGCCATAAATCTAACTGGAATGAAAATATTTCCATAAGGTATGAAATTGCCAGATGTGCAACTATTCTAGGTTCAGGAACTGGTAAGTGGGATGACTAGCACAGAAAGTCAATAAAACCCGCAAAGCCCTTCACTCATGTAAGTCTATGAGAACTGGTTATTTGTGCTAGCATTTTTTGAATACCCCACACTATTATTCATGATCTCTAACTGTACACATGTTCGTAAGGAGAAGTCATAAACCTCAGAGGAATGTTTTGACTGGCCAAACTGAGTCCTCATAAAATTCTTAAGATCCATGACTTTCTATTGATGTTCAGGGCCTCACACAAGGTTATGTAAGATATACCCAGGCTGCTTCTCAGTCTTGCATCTCAGCCCGGTTTGGCTTTTGTGTTTCAGAATACAGAAGAATGATACTCAAAAAGGAACAACTGGGCTGCACTGACCTTGTTTTTTTTTGGGCATCCATATTTTAATTCAACATCTTTTATATAATTTACAGCCCAGAAAATTCTCTGTAAAGCAATAATCTTTGTTCCTGTGCATGACAGAAATACAAAACCAGCTCCCTTTCTTCCCCAAGCTAATTTTTTCCCCAAAGCTTTCTCTGCTTTTCCATTTGATTTTCTGTTTTTACATCCAACTGGTTCAAAAATATTGTAATAATATGGCTCAGCAATTCAACTAGTTTTGTAAATGAAACCAGAGGAAGAAAAGAATGCAGCAATGACCAATCCTCTGTCTTTCACTGAAGCAGCTGCTATGAGTATAAGATTCATAGACTTTAAAAATTCATATCTTTTTAGGTTTTTTTGGAAAGGGAAAAGAGCAATGACTATGGGTTTCCTTACTCCATATCGTTATAAATACACAGAACTAAGTCATAAATTTAAAGGAAATCAATACCTCACCCTAGCAGATGATACAAAACTGTGAAAAATGTTCAGTATTTCCATAATACTGTCTTTTCTGGCCAAACAAAAATAAAAATGATTTGCTGTTTTTCTCCTTTCCTGAGGTTATCATAACTTCATGATTATAAGTAGTTATATACCGTAATTGGATGAGTACTAGAATTAAACAACAATCACTCAAAACTCCATTTTCAGTCTCCTTCAAAACAGAAAGAACACAAACTGTGACTGCAGTTATTAAAGGAGCACTTTAGTGGTGAATATTAAAAGAATAACCAATTCAGTAACATCATCATAAATTCTAGGTATCTTTTTCCCTATGTAAAACAGTCTGAGCTCAGCTCAACAGTTTTAGACTTCTTTTTTGTTACTTTACACCCTTATGCCGTGACAGAGCTGAATACTTAGCTAAAGGCTGAGGACAGAGCAGATTTGCTGAGAGGACATCCACCACCTCATATTTACCATGTGATCAGATTTGTTATTTCNTTTTTTTTTTTGTCTTTAGATTTAAGTATCTGACCTAATATTAAACATATCATCATGATTTTACTTTTGTCGCTTTCATTGATGAACCTACGCTGGACAAATCAAGCATTCATAGATTATAACAGTTAATGCCAATTTTACTTTAGAGTGTAAGGATGTATCTCTAGTATCTTATTTGAAAAACAGCCTGGCCAAAGAGCTGGTCAAAGTCTGATGTCTCAAAAGATGTTTCAACAGAACAGAGACAAACCTTGGTGCAAATGTACATTCTTTTGTGTCTCTTTTGTCTCAGAGAGAGATCAGAGTGAGCCAGTTTGGGTTGAAATGCATGAAGGTGTGTATGACTTCAGCATTGCAAAATTTGAACCTGCACCTTGAGGCTCCTCATAACCCTTGAGACTCCTGTGCATCTTGCAAGTGGACACCTGAAACCTGGACTAATTGTGAATATAGGAACCACTTCTGTTGTCCTCAATTCTGAGTAGGCATGTTGTCAGGTGCCATTACCACTGCTGAATAGAGGCACAGCTTCCTAAAATGACATTGTGATTTTTGAAGAAAGTTGAGGGTTTTCACAGTCTGGTTTCACTTCCAACTAAATCTTCTGCTAGGTAAGAAGATGAAAAGGAGCTTATTCCACTGAAGTCAAAGCAGCTTGCCAGTGGTATTGCTGGAAACAGCAATGCTGTGAATCAAACTTCAATTAATTTCCTCAAGCAAGGCATTTTGCCAATGTCTGTGTACTTGTGTACAAAATGTATGATCAGACTCATACTAAATAGTTGTAAGATTTTTCTTACTGTCAGGATTTCCCTAAGCTTATGAGTTTTCCATCAGCTTTGATGCATCTGGTATAGTTTCTTGCAACCAGACAGGACTTCCTCAGTCGCTTTAAGTATAAAAACTTTTTGTTTTAAGACTGGGTATCTCAGATTAGAACCCTGGATTTTCCTTTCTATTACTATGTAAACAGAATTCAAATAAAAAAAGCTGTTTCACTTGCACTTAGATTCCTGTACTCTCAAAGGTTGCAATATCACACAATATATAAGGCTCATGCAGCTTTTAATGCAACAAGATGACTCATATACATGAAGTCAGTCAGGTTAAGGATAACTGTTTGCTCAATCGATTTGCACATTTCTGTCACTCTAACATTCCTAGAATGGCTGGGTTTTTTATTTTTCACTCCATCATGGAAAAATTTTATTTTTAATAGGGTCACTTAAACATAATCCTTTGCTATAAGAAAAAAAAAAAAATAGAAAATGTTATGACATCCCATCTTCAATCAGTCACTATCAGACAGAGAGTACACTTTGGAGACAGAAACAGAAAAAGCCAGCATGCTTCTCTAAGTGCATAAATGCACTATAGTGCAATGATAATTCTGATAAATTTTGAACCTCCAGGTTTTTACCTAGGCTTCTGGAATCTAGTCAGAGAAACCAAGCCCTCCTTTATAGACATAAGTTCAAAATGTTGTGTTTAGGAATTGTGAGCTCTCAAATATAGAAATAAAGAAAAACAAAAGAAGTTTTAAATTATAAAAAGAGAAAAAAGGAAAAAAAATTATAAAATTTTGAGATTAATTGATGCTAAATTTGAGATTTGCTCTCTGATTACTGAGGTCTGAATATCTGCTATTGCTTATGCAGTGGCAGTTTGGAACATGTTGGTAACATGTAATGGGATGTGGTGAAGAGTAAATAGCAGAGAATTGGTGTGCTGTCTGTACATGCATAAAATAAAAGCTTTTCCCGCAGAAAACTGATAGATGACAATGACACAGATTAAGTGTCAGTGCTGTGATTCAGAACTTTTCTGCTCAAATTCCATTTTCAGTGTTTGGGGGCTCTGACGATCACCTGGGTATGGAAAGTTGCGCATATTAATTATTGTCCAATAACTGACAGAGAAGAACATAGAGTTAATAATGGGCATTATAACTGTTTTTTTGAGTCAATGATTCAGAGTGCTTTATTCTGCATTCTGCTTGAAGGTCTTCATCAACTGAGAGTTCCCAAAAAGACTTAAGAAAAGTATTGTATAAAATCAAGAATTTATAGGCAGTTAACCACTCTGTGGGGATCTTCAATTAAAATAAAATGAAATTAAAATAAATATAATATTCTTTTGGGGAGAGGATAAATTGACTCCAGGTTACACATATCATATAGCACTACAAATAATAATAAAAGAATCTATATGTGAGCTGTGAAGTCTTTGACTAAGGTAACTGAGCAAGTAGCTTCCTATTGTATTCCAGACATGCTTGGTGCTGGATATCTAGGTGGTTCCTGTGTGAATTAGGACATGTTCTGTATAACATCTGTATAATTTCTGTATAAAATAATGAACTGAGATTTTGAGCAATGATGCAGAGCACCTTTACCAGTTGTTGTCTGAAGTTGCAGAATGTTTATTTCATTTACAAACAAATTTAAGCCACATATTTAAGCAAATAGTGTTCTTGACTACTACTGTGAGAACAGATTTTTGCAGAAGCAGAGTAATTTGAAAGGAAGCTGACCCATTTTCATATGGATTATTTTAGTGCATATATATTTATCACTTTTGAGTAACTCACCGATAACTTGGAAACTAAAATGACTGATTTATTAAACATTATTTCAGTTTATGTTTAAACAAAGGCAGATTAAAGTATGTACAGTTAGAAACCGTCAGGCTTAAGTGTCTTTGAAACCCACTATTCCACCCAAATGCAACAAAGTCTTGGAAGAGTCTACACATAAAGGTGCATTATCAATGAAGTTCGGTTTTGTGTCTGAAAAGCTAACATCTTGACAGCTGAGATTTTGTAACAGACTATTTGTCGATTCTCACTATTCACCACCTCTGAAATGCAAAATAAACCCATGAAACCCACAACATTCTGAGACTCCTTCTGTTTCAAAAATGTCCTATCCAATATCAGCCAGAGTGGAAAGGTCACTTTCATCCTTAATGAAATGAAAATTTTAGATGACTACTATGACATCTGAGACAGAACCATGAGAACATCATGTGAAAATGAGTATTGGCAACAATTGTTTTTTCTGTGAAGCTTTGACTCGAATTCTTGTGGATTAAAACTTATCATTAATAAGAAAATGTGTTATATCTATCTAAAGAGCAATAAGTGTAGTTGCTTTTTCCATACCAGCATCTGTATCTCCTTTTTAACGTGTACACATTTTAAATAAGCATCACTTGGCTGCCAGTTTTGTTCACGATCAGGAAACTTAATGCCAGGCTTGGTTAAGACAGATGATCAATATTTGCCTTGCTGTTTTTGAGAAAAGGAATTATGCTGGTAAATTTTCATTATTGCTGTTGATTGGCATACATTTACTGTCAGCAAAAAATGAATGGTTCTTTCTTTTATGACAATGTTGCGTTGAACTTTGAACTGGCTGATACATGTGGATAAGTTTTCCTTTAAGAAATAATAATTTTTTCCAATTTAACTTAATTTATACATGGTCACTACATCCAAATACTGATGTGTAACCACAGGTAGTAAAAATCTCGCAAACAAGAATATATGAGATGAAGTCAGCATCAGGCAGATGTTTAGGGGGTGGAACTTGGAGTTTGATCAACACTTTACTGATTTCTGAACTGTCAGCTGCAGGTAGTTGCAGAGTGTTGCTATCTGCTTAGCACACAAATAAAGAGTACCATTGGGACTCAGTGACCAGAACTTCTCACTGTAAGGGAAAAGAAACAGCCCAAACCTTCCAATTTATTCACAAGTATAAAGAGAAGAAAATAAAGAGAAAATGTTTGTTGCCCTCTGCCTCCCTGGAACTGAAAGGGTATGTTCTGTTTGAGCATTTATCCTTCTTTTCTAATATATCCTGCCATATGGAGGAAACAAAAGACAATGAATCACTGACTTCACATGGGGTAGGATGAAGGGAAAAACGGCACAGAGGAGAGAGGAATTCTGAATGTAGGCCAGAAATCCTTCGAAACAGTTCCAAACAGCAGTTTGGCTAATAGATGTGACTTGGAATGGCAGTGCATCCTTTAAAAAGCACGGGGGAGGTGGATGCAGAGTAGATTAGGCCTATCAGTCTCTGATTGCCTTCCCAATGCCTGGCTAGCAAGCATGTCCTCAGCATCCCTTTGCACAATCTGGTGGGGCTGGTGGGAGGACCTTCTGGTTGAGAACTTCTGCCGTATGGAGCAGCTTTCCCAAATCTGTCTCCTTAACTGAGTCATCATTTTGAGCAAGAGTTCTTCCTTCCTTTTAATGACTCTCTCTTTTCATGACTCTCTGTATTATTAGCTGTTTTAGCAATGCAAAAGTTGTTTTTAATTGTGGAAATAAATCACAATACCACCTGACAAAACAAACCTTGACAGCAAAGTTGTTCTGTGTGACATTTCAGGCACACTCAAGCTCTATTTGACTAAGTGTCTTTTAGCACTTAAAACGCTGTAAAAAGAACTGATGATGTCATTTAATGACCAAGTCCAGCTTGGCACATCTGTTGTACGTACACAGCAGCATCTGATTTGTAAAACCCGTCTCTATCATATCTCAAAAGAATGATTCAATAGGAGCTGTGAAACTTTCCCAATATCTTGGGAAGAAAAAGTTAGTTTTATTCTTTCTTTTCATCCCTTGAAAAAGCCTACTAAACATGAAAAATATTTGAACTAATATAAACAGCAAATGTGTTCTGAATAAACAACAAGCCTTTATAACAAAACCTGTGACACTAATAACTGAAGCTTATATAATTGCTCCAGAAACCTTCAACCTATTTTGAAATATGCATTTCAAATTCACAGAGTCTCAAAACTGGGTAACTGGGTTAACACTGAGGTTGCTATTTCTATAATACACAAACCTAAGTGGAAATGGGCAAAAATGAGCTAGACACAATTAAAACAAAATTAACACAATTAAAACAATAATTAAAAGAAAACTTCTTTTTCTAAGGAGTATCTTTCATTTAGGTGATTATAGGAATTTTCTTGAGGAGTTTTAGGTGTGTCCTTCTTTGCAGAAAAGCAATCTTTGAAATTTTAATTCACAAAATTTTTAGACAGTGTCCTGCCATGCCATCTGGTGCTAACTGGCTGTTCCATCAGAGCATTTGCCATGCATTCAGAAACTGTTTTTAGATGTCTTTAAGTATGTGCAGTTGGTAGTTTGAGGTATAATGAATTAAAAGGATTAGTCATCAATAACAGAGACCCAAAAAATCCAATTTACCACCTTAATTTGACTTATTTTTTATGTGTGATTCATAGCTTTTCCAGTTAGGAAGTGATAACTTTTCTCCTTTGTCTCAAATTTTAAATTACTCTTGCACAATACAAAGTATGAAGTCACTTCATCACACAATATGAAGCATGGTAGTCAGTTCTTGCGAGTACAAGGACTTTAACAGCGACAATTTTAATTAAGATAGCATTGGAGGTCAGCCCTTCACATTTCCATTCCATTGGCTTTTGCATCACTCCACTCCTCTGTTGTGTAATATTGGTACATAATCTATGAACTTTTCCTTTTATCATATTCTATTTGAATCATACCATAAATATACCAACAGGAATATGTTCCCTACTATAATTTCCAGAAGAAATTTTAAAAAAAACTCATACACATTTCAGTAACTCTTACATGAAAGATTATGTGGAAATGTACACATTTATTTGCATGGAATTATATGTACCATTTGAGAAAATGCTGAAAACATCATTCTCAGCTCTGATTCAAACCCTATTTCTCTAAACACACGCTACAGTACTTGAAATATCTTTAAGTTAGCAAGACACTGATGAATAAGTATTTCCATACCTATATTCAGCCTGGTTCTCATGAGACTTCAAAATCTCTTTACATCACTTGGAAAACTGGAATGTTTTAAGGCAAATGAAAAAGAAAAAAATTGAAAAAAACAAGAGTGTGAAGAGAGCAAGTAAATGACTCCTTCAAACGATGAAGAATAAAGAAGTCTCAAAACAACTGTGTTATTAGGCTTTGTGTTCTCTAGTTCAAGTCTGGGAAATTAAATGTCTAATGTAAAGAGGCTATTTTTTTATTTGGTAATGATGGCTAGAACAGCTTTTGATTCTGAGACAGTGCAGTAAAACCAGAATCAAGTCACATTAAGAATGACAACTTCAGCAAAAGGTAGGTATTGCTGGTGTACGAACTAGGACTACTGCCAAGAACTGAATACATTTCCTTTTCTAAAACTTTTTATTATCTTAATAAATATAAAAATCCCTTAAGTATGATTCACAAGTATCCATACTTTTTATGAACTATGTATTAGTGTATAGCAGTGGCGCAGTAGCACATAGAAGCTTTTCATATTTAAAATAAAAAAAGTAACATAGAAACAAAGTGACATTAAGAATATGTAATGAAGAAGTATTCACTGCAATTTGAAAAAAATTGCAAGTTTTACAATGGTTCTGGAAGTAGGCAAAGCAAGAAAAGACAAGAGAGAATTTCAACAATCTCTTTCCCAAATATTTATTCACAGGCCTCCAGTCAGAGCGTCTTGTGAGAAAGACAAGGAACAAAGAGCCGTCATTCAGTGGACAGGGTAGTGTCTTGGTACAATATTTCAATAGTAGCACTTTGAAGTACTGCTTCCTAAATTTTAATAATTGGTTGACTAATGTTATGTGAAGCCCTTCATTAGCCTATACACAGTAAAACTGTTTTGGGACTATAACTATCAAAGGAAGTAAAGACTGAGGTTTAAAAGTGCAAAGCTCAATAACACTGAGTTGTGTGGGATTGTTGATTTGCTGAACAGCAGGAAGGCTCTGCAGAGAGATCTGGACAGTCTGAATCAATGGGCTGAGGCCAGGTGTATGAGGTTCAACAAAGCCAAGTGTCAGGTCCTGCCCTTGGGTCACAAAATCCCCATGCAGTGCTACAGGCTGGGACAAAGTGTCTGGAAAGCTGCACAGCAGAAAAGGACCTGAGGGTGCTGGTTGACAGTGGCTGACCATGAGCCAGCCTGTGCCCAAGTAGTCAAGAAGGCCAATGGCATCCTGGCCTGTACCAGCAATAGTGTGGCCAGCAGGACCAGGACAGTGACCACGCCCCTGTGCTCGGTACTGGTGTGGCTATGCCTTGAGTGCTGTGTTGGGTTCTGGGCCTCTCACTTCAAGAAGGGTGTTGAGGGGCTGGAGTGAGTCCAGAGAAGGGTGAAGGAGCTGCTGAAGTGTCTAGAGGTAAGTCTGGGGAGGAGCAGATGAGGGAACTGAGTGTGTTCAGCCTGGAGAAAAGGAGGCTCAGGGGTGACCTCTTTGCTCTCTACAGCTGCATGAAAAGAGATTGTAGGAGGTGGGATTGGCCTCTTATCCCAGGCATCTAGTAACAAAACAAGAGGAAATGGCCTCAAGCTGGGCCAGAGGCAGTTCAGGCTGGACATCAGGAAGAATTTTTTTCACTGGAAGAGTGATTAAACATTGGAATGGACTGCCCGGAAACGTAGTGAAGCTACCACCCCCGGGAGTGTTCAAGAAATGACTGGGTGTCACACTTAGTGTCATGGTATAGTTGGCATGGTGATGTTTGATCAAAGGCTGAACCCAATGACCTTGGAGGTCTTTTCCAACGTTAATGATTCCATGATCATTAATATCAATCACAAATATTCAAGGGACACAAATCACAATATTCAATGTGGAAATTTTAGATCAAAGATGGGAGAAAAGCCTCTCTCCCTTACATGGAACAGGCAGATTTCTACAAAGTTGTATAAGCAGATACCAGGATACTGAAATACTATAAAAGGAAATAATGGGCTTATGAGGACTAGCAAAAGTCAATGATCTTGAAACCTGTCAAAGTCACATCTGCTCAGTGTCATCTGAGCATCCTCTGAAAGCAGAGGATGACTATAATTTATTCAGTCTATCATTAATACAAGTATGCTAAAGTATAGAACTCAGAGGGTCTTCTTTATGTCATCTGATGAGGTCAGAGAAGGAAAATCCCAGCTAACGATGTAATTGTCATCTCTGGAAATGGATGTTGGAACAAGGCTTGCTACCAGCTATGAATTATGTCATATCTAGTTTTTATTAGCAATAAAATTATGGGAAGATAATTTATCATCTCTATTCCCATAAAGGTACTTTGTCTGAGAAAGGGATGGCCTCAAAATTCTCTAGCAACTTGTTGATGACTGTGTATCATTACTGAATGTGACATAAGAGAAAATCCCTAAAACATTGTTTTTCTCTACCTGCTGAGAAAGATTGCTGGAAATTCATCTGCATACAGTCTCCATGGGTCATAACTGAGTCCTGTTCCAGCTGTATGGGATCAGATTTTTGTTTTATTTAAAAGCCTATCAGTTGTGTTTTTCTCTATGTAAAGCCATTCACTTTAGAGCTCTTGACTGAAGGGACCATGTTCCCTGCAATTGGATCCTAAGCTTTTGACCAGCTGGGCTACCTATTCTATTGTCACTTTACTATCTTGATGTTCTGCTGGCAACACTTGAGGAGTCTCTGCCAAACTGGTTCTGAAATGCTGCTCCATGCTGAGAGCTGCAATGGCTGCTGGTGTCTGTGAAGGTTATTAGGGCAGGATGTAGCTCCAGTGCAGAGCAGCAGCTCAACAGAGAGAGCCATGTTTTGTTCTTGATGAACTCATGTAATCTTCAGATGCTTTCACATTTCTTCTGTTTTCTTCAGGTGTCCAAGACCCTGGCAAACTACAGCTCACTCATGTTAATCACAGATACACTTCTGATGTTGCTGTCCCCAACAAATGAGACATAATGCTGGGCTAGATAGATGATGCCTAACCTGATGTGGCTGCTTTTATCTGCTGCACTACAAGGTGACCTTGCACACTTCGTTTGTACTGGTTTAAATTTCACTGAGATGTTGACCTGTGGCTTTATAAGAAAAGCATTTTACAAGCACAAATTTCTCAAGTCTCATTTAAGAGCCTCAATTTCATAAAAATTATTGATTTAGTGGGAATTACTTAGTCCCAGAAGAAATATAAGTGAGGTAATGCATAATACCTATATGATAAAAGAAAACCTCTATATGCATTACATTTAAATTGATTCGCCCTAAAAAACCCACCATCATAAAAAGCACTTCCCTGCTTTAATGTCAAAAAAATAATAAAGTTGATATGTGGAATTTGTAATTTTAAGTGACCTCCTGCTTCGTTCTAAAAATCCTGACTACAGCAGTCATGCAATAAGCACTAACCCTCTTCTGAAAGTCTGTCACAGTACTTAAAACCCATACAGGGTTTGTTTCCCCTGCTTCGTTGAATGCAGAAAAAAGTTCAGAGAAGAACTGTAGTGCAAAATGCTTTGAGACAGCACTGAAGCAGGGAGGTACTGAGAGCCTATTCTGAAAATCCTTGACAGTGCCAGTAAGAGGGAGAAGCAATTCCAGTTCCATTTACCAAAGCCGCTAGGTGTCCCTGCTAACCTGTAGCAGCAGCAGCAGTTTCAAGTCCTGCTGGAAGATACAAACACACTTCATAAACCTGTCCGAACAAAAAATACTGCACTACCAAATCAGGCAGCATCATCTGCCCAGCTGTGCATCACTTTGTCGTATTGTCCATTACTTTTACCTTGCAGGCTTTCAGGGATGCAATACTTGCAGGCAAGGTCAGTCAGTACTAGTCAACTGCACTGTTTCCTGTTCATTAAATAAACCAGGTATGTCCTTGGTTTGTGTTTTGAGGCTGGAAGCTTTCTGGGACCACACAGTTCTCAATCAAAAGCCAGGAAGTTTTCTGTAGTGTCCATTGCATTGGGTGCCTCAAAATGAATTACGCAGCATTATTGAAAAGGGCACAGATGCTGTTTTTTAGTACTGACTAAGACAAATATATTAAAGAGCTATTTTTTTTTTTTTTTTTGCTGCTCCATTTTTTTTTTCATTTTCTTGTTTGAAAGCATGTGATTTGATTTAAAATCTCATTTCTAGGAAGGGACAGTTTTTGCAGTATATCATATGCAGATTTAGAGACTCTTCAAATAAGTATGAGATATCGCAGTATGTTATTTTAAAAGAGCTTATTTCACACTCAAATAAATAAGATGTTTTTTATTAACATTACTGGGAATAATGTTCACCCAATGTTTCATTTCCAACCTGTTATTCTATGATTCTATGCTTCTTCTGACACTGAAACAAAAAGAATACTTTTTGAATGTAGTGTAATTTCATGCAGTAGCAGTTAA
>VYXF01004884.1:91806-144760 GCA_013397295.1 Polioptila caerulea | reverse complement strand
AATAGTTTGCTGAAAATATTATTACAGAACATTTGAAAATATACATATGCTATTTGCAGTGCAAATTATGTTGAGATTTTCTACTGAAAATATTTAAATGTTAGATTTTTTGTGGTTTTTTTTTCGTCCCACTTTTATATGGTCACTGGGTTTTAAAGTTTCAGGTGTTTGATACCATGCCTCAGAAGAAAATCTGCTCATTTTTCCTCACTAGTGATGATTCTTACTTCTATACTGCAATTCATTACTAGAAAAACCTTCCCATTTTCACTAGCAAAATTTGTTCACAGTCAGTTTGATGCAGAATCTCTGAATAAATTCAGTGTGACTTTTACAAGATTCAATGACTGACTTCTTCTAAAACATAAGAGCCCTTTAAATCTCCATTGCAGTACAGCTTAATGCTGTGGCTATAAAGCAAAAAACACATTAGAATTTCACTCACTACTGTTGGTTGCCCTCTTGGCCTTCTCTAATGTATGTACAAGAGTTAAAAGCAATGGAGATAAGTGCTTAATGAATGCTATCAGGTTTTCAATATTGATTTTATGCAACAGATGGTTCTTAGGCAAAATAAGAGTACTGAAATATTTAAGAAATCACTATTATTTATGAAAAGTTTCAACCATTACCTAGTTAGGTTGATGGTGATTAAATTAGAGCTGAGGCCAGTTGTATTGTTCTGCTCCCTGTGTATATGTATAACATAGCATGTAGTTGTGACACTCTTTTCTTTAAGACACTGCATACAATATGCTTATGTTAGAATGGAACACCCTGGTGCAGCCTGCCCTACTATTGGCCAGGGCTGTCCTCTCAGTCCATTGCTGACATTCATGCACTGCTTATCCTGGACCTTTAAAAATAATATTTTAACTACAATACTATCAAATTCAAGCAAAGTTCAGGTCAGAATGTTTTGTAAGAATAATATAAACCAATAAAGAATAGGATGAAATCTCAGCAGATGGGTGAAGACAAGAGCTAACAAAGCCTCACATGTTGTCAGTGTAGCACCCATCAATAAAATATAATCTCAAAGCTGGGAATCAGCTTTAAGATTGCAAAGAAAACTTGAAGCCTTGACACAAAGGAATTGTTTTGTAAACGTCAGGCTCAGAAGCCTTTTTTTTTTCTTTTTTTTTCCCTTCCTTTGGTTTTGCCATTCCAGTCAACCACAGTAAGACATGATTGACAGCTTCTCAGTGATGCTGTATTTCAAAGATCAGTCAGATTTCTAGGGTCTTCACTGGACTAGCTCTGTGGGAAGAGACCAGGATACAGGGAAGGGCAGGCCAGTGTCTGCAGGAGGCAATCCTTCTGCAAGAATAAGGCTGTATAATAAGAAGCAACAGGATGCTACAGGAGAATAAAATAGCAAAGAGTAGAGATGAAGGGGGGAATTAAATAGAAGCAAAAACATAGTAACACAGGACAGGTTATGTCCCAATAATAGAGGAGCTGGGGGAAAAAAGAGCTAGAGAAAAAGATGCCTGTTCTCCTAAAATGCAAAACGATAAGAAGAGAAGGAAAGGTATAAAAGATGAAAGAGACTGCATTTTTCCAGGTTCAAGACTTCATTTATTCTCTGTTAGACACACTGTTGCTGTTCTATATAACTGCATAATAATCCACAAATAAAGTAGGACTTATCCTAGTCAACTTAGCTAAATCAAACAAAAAAGGGAATAAAAATCTCCTGAAAGAAGATTGTGATTGAGACAAAAAGATGGAGCCTCATAGCAAGACCACTGGGATGTGCACAAAGGTTTGAAGGTTCAGATTGGGGTTCAGGAAGTACAGGCACATACTTGCCTTCTGTCACTGATGCTCAACTCAGGTCAGAGTCAGTCTCAGTTCCTGGTCTTGTATTACTCTCAGTTCTTCAACACTGCCTTCCTCTCAACACTTTCCTCATTTGTGTAATTGATCTGTAAGCCATTTGGGAACTGACAGTGTCTTGCCATAAGAGCATGAACTGCTGACAGCCTTTTAGCTCTCAGTCAAGTGTTAACTGCTGCCTCTTCACAAATCCATAACTCACATAAAAATCACTTTTGATTTTCTCTCTGCTCAGCGTGTTGCACCCTGCACCTGGCAATGGACTGTAGACTGGTACCATGGTCCCGTGTGTGTACAATACCATCTGCACTGCTGTCACCAACTGCCTGTGTGCAAATGGCATTGTTTTGCCCTGTGTGCTGACAGCTGCATCCAGCATCTTCTCCCTACTTGGTTCTGGGTGTCCTGGATCTCTCCTCCTTCATGTGATGTGGGCAGAACAGACTGACTGCAGCCAGCTGAGAGTTAGGGAAGGGATGCCTGACGGCACTGGGGTGTGGCACAAGGAGAAGACAGAGTTCCCTCATGTGCAGCAAGTTCCCCAATCGCTGAGCTGCTGTGTGAGGAGACATGGCTACTGGCTAACTAAGAAATGTGAAAGAAAGATCCATTTCTTGTCCCTAGATACTTTACCTTCCAAGAAATATTCCAGTTCCTTTATTTACATAACAACATCTTTGGTATTAGTACTGTGAAAAGCAAGTGGTATTGGCATTTGCAAAACACAACCTAAATCATAGAATCATAAAACATCCTGAGTTGGAAGAACCCATCAGGATTTTTGAGTCTAACTCTTGGCCCTGCACAGGGCACCCCAAAGAGTCACCCCATGTGCCTGAGAGCATTGTCCAAAAGTTTTTTGAGCCCTGTCAAGCTTGGTGCTGTGACCACTTCCTTAGGAGGTCTTTTCTAGGGCCTGACTACCCACTGGGTGAAAAATCTTTTTATGATATCCAACCAAAACCTCCCCTGATGAAACTTCAGACTATTCTCTCACATTTTGTCACCAGTCACCACAGGGAAGAGATCAGTGTCTGCCCCTTAACTGCAATGAGACCTTCCCTCAGTCTCCTCTCCTCCATGCTGAACAGATCAAGTGACCTCAGCCTCTGCTCTTATGGGTTCCGGTCACGGCCCTTCACCATCCTCACAGCTCTCCTTAGGATGCACTTTAAGAGCTTAATGTCTTTCTTATATTGTGAAACCCAAGAGTGCCTCCAATACTTGAGATGAGGTCGCACCAGTGCAGAGCAGAAAAGGTCAATCAGATTTTTTCCAAAGTTTTTCTGAGTTTGTTGTTTAGTTCCAACAAAGCTAGTGTTGCTCTTGCTTTTGCAACCGGCAATTCTATGAAGTCATTTTTATCAATATGAACCATGTGTACTCTGATGTTTTTTTGCACCTTTGATCTTGCAAGGGTGTGAAAGCTGTGAAAGGAAAAATGGGGAATGCAGCATATATTTTTCATTTCAATTAAAAATATTTTGCATTTTTTTCCTTTATATATTGCTTTATAAAGCAATATTCCTATATATAAATGTAGGCAAAATATAATAAATATAATATATAATATATATAATATAATATAATAAATATAAAGCAAATATTCCTATACAGTATAGTATGTCATCATCGTTCACTTTCTATTAAAACCACTGCAACTTGTACACTGGACTCAACTCCTGTTATGTCTTTGCTGTGACTCATGAACTTGGTGGCCTCAGAGTCACACCAAGAAGCCTGCTTCTGTTGATAAGCAAATATCACTGAGATGAAAGAAGACGAAGTATAGCATTGGTTTATCAGACAGGATAGTGCCTTTCACCTCAGTGTTATCAATTATATGGTAAGAGTAGGTACTTCTGAGGCGAAACACATAGGAAGTTAGATTACTTGAATGTATTTATCTGACATAATGAGTCTGAATGCAAATTAAATACATAAACAAAGAAATTAAGTCTTTAGCACGTTTTCATGAGCTTTAATGATAAAGTCATTTGGATTTCTGAAAACAGTGTCAAGTGACATGTTTTAAAATGGGACTGAAGTAGCAGCAGTCTGACCACATGGAACAGAAGGATAATAAAAGGGATCGGTAGGGAAAAAAGAATGTGAAAAGAAATCCGTGTTCATGAGGAAAAGAACTCACACGAATTTAAATATTTTATACAGCTGAAAACTAGAAAAGTACAGCAAGCTAGAAAGTTTATAGAATTTATATTTGTATTTGGACATTTGAATTTTATCAAAACCAGGTAGATTTTCAAGATTAAATGAAAATATATAGTTAATGTAGGAGAAGTTGTTGCATGAGTACTGGTCTGTATACACTTCCTTCCTGTTTAAAATACTCCTGTTTGCATCCCAGTGAGACCTGCAGTGAGAAGTCACAGTATTTCTACATGTGATAACTACGCATATTCTATTTAAAACCTCTGGTCTCTTAAGAATGAAAACATCTATGATGAATTATAAAAACCAGCCTCTGACAGCAAATAAATGAGGCAAAGAAAAGAAACCAAAAAGTCCCACAGTTTTCCAATAGTTAACTTCAATGCTAAGGAAGTTCTAGAAAATTTTTCTGTTACAATATCACATTCCTGAGGAGTGAAAACACTAAACGTCATAAATGTTGAAGCATCAACAATTACTTCTAGCTATCTGGGCTGATAGGTGAATCCAATCTCCTGGTAGTAAGCGTGGTAAGATATAAAAAATCCACATCTGCCTATTTCCATTTTCAGGGGTGGTGCAGACATGTAGAACTTCTCTCCAGCTACCCACTTCCTTGAGAGAGGCCTTTCAGTAAGAATATTATGCTTAGTTTGGAAAACTGATTATATCTTTGATTGCAGGTAATGATTTGGTGTCATTAGCTGAATGGTTCTTCTCAAAATGCACTGCCAGAAAATATGCAGCCCAGGGAGCAAGGTCAGCAGAACTGAACAACCATGTGTGAGGGGAGCTGTCATCCCACTATCACTGTGGCTGTCACAAATGATGGTCTTAGCTTTAGCAGCATGCCTTTTGATTCAAATCTGTTTCTCTGTCACTTTCATTACTTTAGTTTATTTAGTTTTGTAGGCTAAGAATAATAGAAATGAGTTCAGAGACGGCATTATAGATGTTGATATAGCTGTAGATAGATAGAGTATAGATATAGTTGGAGATATAGATATGGATATAAATAAGATATATTTGTAAAGCAACACCTAATTTATCAGCCTGAGGGTCTCCTCTGTCCAATAATTCTCTTGAAATTCTCTTCCCTGTCTTGAGGTTTTCAAAATTCACCATTTGGTTAAGTATTTTTAGTCTAGTTTTATGAGACCATAAGACCAACCTCTTGTGCTAGCACAATTTTTTCCATGTCATCTTCAGATCAGAGAAGATCATGGAGCTGTAATTACCTAGATGAGAACTGAGATAGTAGGAGGATGCCTTTCTCTGTGAATCTCTGTAATGAACTTTAGCCCCCAAAATTAAAAATGAGGAAAGTGCTTTGTTGCAATTTTCAAAATCCCAGATGTAGAGACCCAGTCAATCTGGAAGCAAAGGTCACCTCCTAGCACTGATAGCATCACCATACAGAGTCAAGACAAGAGTGCCAAAATGAAAAAGATCATCTTCCCAGAAGATGGGATAAGGAGGTATCAGTCATTTTTCCTACTACACAGATGTTTCTTAGCAGATTAAATGCACAATGCACAATGCTGCTTACTCAGACTCTCTTATAATCTCACTGACCTTCTACCAATTTTAACTAGGTCTAACAAGAGCTTACTGTATTAATACTTCAGTGCTTTCTTCCCATTCCTATTTTCACATCTACATGCCCTTTGTGCTACTCTGAAAATAAGAAATGCTGCTGCTGTTGTGCTCAGAGCCCAGACTGCAGATGCCAGGCTGCAAAAATCTGCATACACTGATTGTGGGTATAAAGGAACATATACCCAGATCACGGGGAAAGAAGGAAACCGATTGCATCTTATAGATCTTTGCTGCATTTTCTAGCTAGGAAGTCTGTTTCTCTGTCACTTACAATCACAAAAAAACACATCAAATCAATATGTTCTATTTTATAAAGGAAATTATTTTACCTTGCAGAGATTCAAAAGTCTAAAGAAAATATCCTTCTATTATCATGTTTTAACTTCACAAAATAAAGCCTCATTCAATTTACAGCTGGTGTCTTAGTGCCTTTGTAACCAGTAAATTCATGTCAGCAATCAGATCCATGAATATTTTTGTGTTTAATAGGTATAATTTCCATGAATCACTAATGGAATCAGTAGGAGGACATAATATGCATGCAAAAAAGTGAGGTGATGCCCTTCAGAATCCTGGAGGGATTTCATCAGCACAACCAGTCTACATCTTTAGTTTAGAAAACCAGGGGTTTTCCTCTCAAGTAGGAATTTCACAGCAATCTGTAATGCAGCTCTGGGAGGACACACTGGCATTTCATTCATCTTTTGTGAACAATATTTAATTAAAAAAAAAATCAACTGTTTTAACTTTGCTATAACTCAGATATATGGAAATAAAGCTGTTTCTTAGCCTGGAAAAACATCAAGCAGTTTGGCTAATACAGCCATTTTTTCCTCCAGATTTAATGCAAGGTAATTGGGTGTAAATGCTCAGGCCCTGTGCTGGCTCTAGAGGACTGAATAATTGGAAAGAGAATTAGTTCATTAATGGTCTAGGAACTTACCAGTACCTCATCACAAAAAGAAAGGGGTAGGAATAATACAGCCACAGTAGAGCTTCATTTCAGTCATAAACTGTAAGCAAGATTCAGCACTTTGATTTTCCTAGAGCTCCACATTGACTTTAATTGGCTTTGGATCAAGGACTACACTAAGTCTCTTCATGTCCAGTGTTTATAGACCGCATTCTGTCTGTGAGGCATAATCATATACATTTAAAAGGGCTTATCATTGCCTAATGATAACTGCAGGTAATGGGCAACATTTTCTCTTCCCCTAGTACAAGGCAAGAATCAGCAGTAGACTCTTGCTATTAATTATACAAATCTTTCTGTCCTGTTTCCTGCCACCCATAAAACCCCCTCCCTAGTAACTGACACTGCCAAAGGACTGCTATGTATGTTACTTACAGATCTTCAGCAATCCATTTGAGGAAGTAGAGACCCTACAGATACTTATTTTCCCAGATGGCAGCACTACCACTGTGGGAGGAATGTTTATCACTCCATAAGAATTTTCTTCAAGACTTGGCACACACCAAAAAAGACAAAAATTTACTCCCTTTTGAATGCACAATGGCTTAGCAGTTATTCCTTTTCAGTTGGGTAGGTTGAGGATAGCTTCTGGGGCTCAGTGTACTCTTGGTTTGAATATACCAAGATCCAGTGAAATATAGGCATTTCCATCATAATGCAGTAGACCAGGAAAGTGTGAAACCATCTTTTGGCTCAACAGGAAAGAAAAAACACCTACTATGTGAAACTTAAGATCATATAGACTGGTGAGCACGCAGTGACTACATATCACACGTAGTGACTACACATCACACACATATATGAGTCATTTGGAGGACGGGGGAAACTGAAAAATGGAATTAACTAAGGGAATTAATTTATTAAAAAAACTTGAGTATTTAATCCTTTTAAAATTAGCACTCAGAATGCCCCTAAGATTCTCGGAAAACAAAGAAGCCCTACTCACACTCTTCCCCTACCCCAACATAGGGTCCCTCTCACAGGACTGAGTTCTCCATGAATTTCTTCAAAGCAAGTCTTCCTGTGGGCTGTAGTTCTTTATGAAGTGGTTGAACATGTGCCTGTCCCATGGTGCAGTGTTTCAGGAGCAGACTTTTCTAGTGTGGCTCCCCTGCAGGATCCCAAATCCTGCCAGAAAACTGGCTCTAGTGTGGACTCTTCTCTCCACGGGGCCAATGGTCCTGCCAGGAGCCTCCTCCAGTTCAGGCTTCCCATAGGGTCACACTCGAGTTTGGGCACCCACCTAGTCCACCCTGGGAATCCTCTGTGGGCTGCATGTGGATGTCTGCTCCTCCTGCAATTTGCATGGACTATAGGGGCACAGCCTCACTCACCATGGACTGCACCGGGGGCTGTAGGGGAATCTCAGCTCTGGTGCCTGTGAAACCTTCTCCCCCTCTTCTTTCACTGCCCTTGGCATCCTGCAGAGCTGTTCCTCTCATATGTTCTCACTCTTCTTCTGGATGAAGTTACTGGGTATTTTTTTCCCCTCTTCTATAATGGATCATCCCAGCAGTGATACCATCATCAGTGATGGGCTCAGTTGCAGCCAACAGCAGGTCTGTCTTGGAGACATCTAGCAATGGCTCCTTTAGGCACAAGAGAAGTTTCTAGCAGCTTCTCAAAGTAGCTGTCATCTCACCTCACTCCTATAGTCTACCCCACCACCCAAACCTTGCCATGCAAACCCAGTAAAGCTGTGCAAGCAGAAAGCTGGTAAGTGCAGTAATTGGGTTTTTTTCCAAGGCAGATGATCTGTTGAATTAGCAGGTGGAATTCCACAGCAGGCTCGGTACAATAGCTGTTTAAAGGAATTTCTGCATCACAACAAAGGAACAGCAATCAGAGAGACGTTTTCTACTGGTATCCATTCCTCTTACACAGTTCTTTTTGTGATAGCAACACAGAAGAAAAGATGTCTGAAGTAATGGCAATTGCATTATCATGTTTAAGCTCATTTTACCACAGCCTTCTAAACATCATCTTCCCTTTCCTAAGGAAGTAGAGCTGAATTGGATTATTACAAGCTCTCTAGGCCAATCACTGATGCCTGTGGAATTATGCCAAAAAATAATCTTGTGCCTGAAATTAGTCATAAATGAAAGATTTATCCAAGTAATTGAATAATGAGTTATTAACACACTACTTTCAAAAGCAAATCAGTTGCAAGAAATCTGCTACCAGGACCTTCAGATTGCAAGGTTACCTGACAACTTCATACAAATATTTGTTCCTGATGTGCAGGTATTTTAAAGGAGACTAAATTAGGAATTCAGTTCAAGCACAGGTATTGCACTGCATTTAAGGAATGAAGTGGGAATAAAAGGGGAGAAATTTGGGCACACATAAGACAACTATTCTGCTCAAACAGACTTTTGAAACATGACAGGTAGGTAGAAGAGAAGAGAGGACATGCCATAAAATTCACATTAGAGGGCTTGTTTGGGCTTGTTATAAAGAAAATAATATATATATAGCACGAATGCAAATCATTACTTTATGAAAATGAAAGAGAAGCATGTGTATGGGTCTTTGTTAGCTGCTGTACACAGGTTAAAAAGCTTATGAGTATCTGCTCCCAGTATGTTAAGGTTGGTGGGGTGGGTTGATCCTGGCTGGACGCCAGTGCCCAGCAAAGCTGCTCAATCACTGTGCTCCTCAGCTGAACAGGGGAGAGAAAATCAACCAAGGTCTCATGGGTTGGGATAAAGACAGGCAGATATTACTCACTAGTTACAGCAGTGGACACAACAGACTCCACTCGAGGAAATTAGTTTAATTTATTCCCAGTCAAGTCAGAGTGGGACAATGAGAAACAAAAGCAAATCTTAACAACATCGTACCCCTACCACCACCTCCTCCCACCCCCCTTCTTCCTGGATTCAACTTTACTCCTGATCATCTCTACGTGTTCCCAATCAGTGGCACAGGATGACAAGGATTGCAGTCTGTGGTCAGTTCATCATATGTTGTTCCTGATGCTCCTATCCCCTCTGTGGAAGGACTCATCACACTCCTCTCCTGTTCCAATGTAGGGTCCTTCCCAAAGAAGTCCTTCCAAAACTGCTCCAGTGCTGATCCTTTCCGTGGACTGAAGTTCTTCATTAACTGCTCCAGCATGGGTCCCCGCCATGGTGCAGTTACCCTGAGTGCACAAGTTCCTTGCGGGGTCACAGGTCCAGACAGTAGACCTGTAGTTTCTGTGTAGGTTCTTCTCCCATGGCCTACAGGTCCTGTCAGAATCCTGCTCCAGTGTTTGCTTCCCACGGAGTCACAGTCTCCTTCAGGCATCCACCTGCCCCAGTATGGGTGTCCTCCCATGGATCCCTGTGGACTGCAAGGGCCAGCTGCCTCACCATGGTCTACATGGGGGCTGCAGGGGAATCTCTGCTCCAGTGCCCCCTTCCTCTCCTTCTTCACTGGCCTTGGTGTCTGCAGGGCTGTTTTTTTCTCTTCTCACTCCTCTCTTCTTTGACAGCAATTGTTGTTTCACAGTAACTTTTTGCCTCTTCTTCAATATGTTATCTCATTTAGTGATAGGGACTTGGCCTTCAATACCAACAGGCCTGTCCTGGGACTTCCAGCAGTTTCTTACATAAGGCACCTCTGTAACCCTCCTGCTACCCAGACCTTTCCAAACCTACCCAATACAGACAGTTCTTGAAGAAAAGCTGAAATAAAAATAGATACAACTAAAGAAGTGGTGGGAAATTCCTAGATTTTTAGTCTATGTGGAAAACAGCTGACACAAAGGGATAGGTAGTCAGGTATTTGTATTAGTTTTAGTTTGCAGACTTTGGAAAAAAAACATTGCTGATTTCTAACACGTTTGTTTTTTTTTTTTAATACAATCTATTTTTCAACCATGGAAGAAACTGGAATAACACATGGGACACAGATAGAATTGGATACAGTAGGTAAGAAAAAAGAATGAGTGGCAAAGTGAAAAGTACTAGATTAGTTAGCATTAATTTGGACAAAATTAGAATAATCTACAATTTCTCTTGAAAGAAATGAAGAACTGAACCTTCCAAAGTATAAGAATCTTAGCATTATTGTAGATATACTTGTTTTTTTTTTAAATTGTGAGTGTTAACAAAAATATCTTGAAACTTATTTGGCAGATTTCTCTGCAGGAACATGTTTTCTGTGAAATGGGTGGCAAAGGAAACTGTTTCTCAGAAAACTGACCCCAAAGGCAGCCGTTCTAAACAAGGTCACAGAAAGAAACCCTCTTTCTTCTAAGTGGAAATAGCTTGTGAAGTGTTACTGGGCTTGTCTGGGACATATCCTGAAAGATAACACACCTTGTGTGTAAAGAGGAGTAAGGTTTAAAGAGCTTTTTTTCCCATCTAACAAGCAGAACTAGAGATGAGTCAGGAAATCTGACAAATGCTTGCAGATGGAAGCAGAAAATACTAGCAGAGAAAACTGAAACTGACCTTGTGAAGGCCTTGCAATAATTTTTTCCTATTTTCTATACTTAGTCCTTGGATATATGCTTAGTAAGTGAAGTGCTCATGGGTGCATATGCAAGTCCAAAATCTACTTCCCTCTCCACTACCCTATAATTTATCTAGCAAATTCAACTTTTCTGGAGAAGATAAATTACTAGAGGGGTATCTTGGTGATCATCCTGAATCAAATTATTTGATCTTTCCTTTTCCTTTCTTCTATCATGACCTTTTGTGGTACTTACAGTAGGAGAAGGTGAGAAGTAATAAAAATCAAGTGAGAGGATGATTTTTGAATCTTCAGGGCTCCTTTTATGGTACTGTTCCATCAAGACTTATTGTCTCAACTGTAGTTAAAATAATTACAGAGCAACTACCATCTAATGAGAAAGAATGGTGCAATCTACTCAAAATGCATAAGAGAGAGAATGTAGTTATTCCTTGGGACTGATAAAGCCACCTTACATGCATGTTACCAACCTGGAAAGGGAACAAGAAATCTAATGTTTGGCAGCCAATAGTATCAGCCAGTGCTAAACATTTTCCTTACACAGGGAGACAGATAGTTCCTGTTTCAAAGAGCTGTCCTTAAAAACTAAAACACTGGCACAGAAAATCTGTGGTATGTCTAAAAAAAGTAATTTACTTTTACGTTTTCCCCTTTTATATGATTTAAATCTACGGAGTAGGCAGAGTAATAAGATTATCAAGGTTTTCTTTAAAACCTTATGATTTCATGACTTATATTTGCAAGGATGGACTCCAAACTTAAGAGGTAATCTCACAATGACCAGAAGGGGAAAAATGAAACAGGGAGGGTTGTCTGACTTCCAGGAAGTCTTCAGTTCATAAGTGCTCAACACCCTCTTGGACATAGGATTATTGTTTATAAGCCTTTTGGTGTGTGTGCACACTGCCAGCTATGATGCAGTATTGAGATACTTGATCTGGCTCTCATCTGGTAGAAGTTCACTTAAAACTAAGGGCTATATTGCACCTCCTAAGTACAAATTTGCTTTAGTCAGATAACGATTTTTGTTCAATTTCAGGACTGACAATTTCAATGTTGACAGCTGACAATCTGTATCACTGTAGATACAAACTTGCTGTTCAACTTGAAAATCATGCTTGCCCACCCACTTTGCATAAAGACAGATTCTCATGGGATACAGGGGAAGCCTTTATTCTGCATAGACTCATCAATTTACAGCAGTTTTACTTTCCAATCAGCATTTAGTTCAAATTCTAAGTATAGTAATAACATGGTTAGATTGATGAGTTTCTGGATGAAGCCCAAGTTTGTAGGGATGGTAAAGCAATAAACCTTGTGAAGTTATGGTGATGCTATTGTTGTGCACTGTAGGCATAAATCTCCCAACCTTCCCTCCTACCTCTTGCCTTCTGCTCTCTTTAATTTTTTTTTTTATCCTGCTCATTATTTCTTATCTCCTGAATATAAATTGGCTTTGCATTCCTTTGTGGGTGCATTTTAACACACCTCCTGGACATCCAGTGGAGCAGAAGTAAAGCCCAACAATGAGAAACACTAAGAGATGTAGATGTTTAAGTCACTTGCAGTCAAAAGTGACTGTGGTGTATTCTCACCATTGTCATTTGTTCCTTTTAGAAACAGATCATGCAGACACCCCAATAATTAAATCATTTACTTACTGGGAGTTACAGCAATTGTTAATGATCAAGACATTGCACAATCAGCAGGCTGTACTCATTTGTTCTGCTGCTTAGCATCACCACTGTGAGAACAACGTTGTTTATTATGGCTCACAGGCAGTAATCATTTTATGTAACATGAGGATTTTTTCACTCAATTGCTTTCATGCTTTAGGCTGATGAATATAATAATCATGCAACAATTACTTGCACCTCTACAGACGATACTCAAGAGTTCAGATCACTGAATAAGCATCATATACATTTTTTCTGGGGTACATGTTGTCTTTTTGCACTTTTTAAGAGAAAAGAATACAAATCTGGATCACTGCTTTCTTTTCCCCTGTGCTGAGAACCCTTATTAAATAAAAAAGACTAACAGTCAACTGTAGAAAGATATCTTCAGGTCTATGGAAGAATTCAGAAGCTAAAGATGAGGTGAAGGATTAGATATGCAACTTTGACTTACCAACATATTCAGGAATGAAATATCTAAATCCACTGGGCACTGACTTGGTTTTTGGATTTATTTATGAATAATTCAAGATCTCATTTTAATTATAGGCAGCTGAAAATAATCCAGCAATCTTTTCAACAAATAGGTATGTCAAACACTATATTATTCCATGCACTCACCTTCTGGTCTTCTAGTAGAAGCTGACCATAAACTCACATTGCATCTCAAAAGGTTTGCAGCTCATGTCCAATTCAACATTAGAAGTAATGCTACATGAGCTTGTAAATGATACTGTAAGCAATTTTTTGCTTTAACAATGGAGGCAAAACATGTATAAGGTTGAGAAGTACTTAACTGAAATGAAGATTTGAGAGTAAATGGGTCAAATTTATCATAATTTAACTTCATAAAGAGGCAAATTTGCACAGAAGTATTTTCATCCTAAATAATAGAATTCCAGGATAGGCTCTCGGCACAAATCCATTGATTCAATTCACTCAAAGAATTCAAAGTTACAAGATACTTGAGATCCATGAAGGCAGATGCTTGGAATAAGGCAGCAAAGGATTTCACAGGATACTCAAAATACTTCATACTTTCTTTTGTTCACTTCACTCCTTTTCATAGTTTCCTTCACGTGAGTGCAAAGAAAGATCTTTCATCTCTAGATTATAATACAAAGTAGATATGATTTCATGACAAAGAAATTCAGGAATTAATATTTCTTGGTAATGGGTCATCATGGAAAGAGATACTGAAAAAACCAGAAAATTTAAGTCAAAATTTACTTTGTTTCAAAGTACAAGCAGATGAAAGAAAATTAAACTGGAAGTAGAGGTACAAAGTAGATGGTATATGGACTTGAATGTTTGATCAAGAGCCTTGTGAAATGAAAAAAAAATAGAAGAGTGTAATGTAGGAATCTTACTACAGTGGCAATATTTTGAACACGTGGGAGAACAACCTCTGAGAAACTCTGGAGAAGACTGGTGTGCAGGCTACTTGGTGGTGAGAGAAAAGCCACTTAGTGGAGAAAGATAAGAAAATGGTGCTATTTAAGGGTAAAAGAAGGAAGAAAGGGCTCAGGCTGCCTTAACTGTATGGGAACAGCTGAGGATATAAATGACAACTATCAAATCAGGTCTTTTCTGTATTGATGGCATTAAAACATCCATAACAAAAACAAATTTACTTGTCACAAAGAAATACATAGCTACAGGAAACTATAACAAAGTGACAATAGTACAATATAAATTACTTTCTTTAACTGTGGCATACTGAAGACTTGTTTTTATTAGGCTACATATATGAGCAATCTCTTTGTGCTACTGTGAAAAAAATGGGGATTTTGTATATAAAACACTTTTGTTTACAATCACTAGCCCATTGCTACCCAAGCTGGTCTTTTTTTCTGATACTTCCTGACCTTATGCTGGCTACAGCTATCATGGTTAGGGCCTATGTCCTAACCATGCCATTAACTGTGCCAGTTAATTATAAATGAAAGATATTATGAAGCATTAAAACCCTCATGTTTTTTGTGCGACTACTTCATGTCTGGGTCCACTCTGTCTACACTCTCAAAGAAGAATAAGTCATGTCAAATCTTCCTAGTTTTATTATCTGTTCAGAGAGAAGAAATGCTCCTCTGTTCAGAGGACAACATTTTGAACTTCAAGTACTGTGCTGTGTAGGCAATATTTAGTAAGGGCAAAATAAGATTGGGAGAAAAAGAGAGAAATCTATAATCACAGGAAGGTTACTGAGTGAAAATCTAGCAACCTTATCCAGACTGAAGGGCAGTGGACTTATTATCTGTACAAGCATGAAATTATGCATCTCCCAGCAAGTCTGACCCTAACACTAACTGCATTCATGGCACCTGCTTGATGGCATCATATTTTATCAGATTTCAGGTAGTTCAGTTATTCTGTAGAGACAGTCAGGGTTTTTTTATACCCTTTTCTGCCACACCTGATTAGTCCTATTGAATGAGATAAATAAATCCAGTCTTCTGCAATGCTAGGCTATTACCATTGCATAGGAACAATAATCATCCATCACAGAAAATCCATATAAAGCTGTTATTAGGTGTTCTAAAACAATTTGGCAATAAGAGTGGGCAAGGCCTTGTCTTATAGTAATCCACTTGCTCTCGGCAGTCTCCTGTTCCTACAAAGACAGTGAATCACAGAGAGGGAATAGAGAAGATACTAAAGCTCTCTTGGGCCAGAGAGCAGTGGAATGCTGCTTCTGAGTAGAGTAGAAATGGAAGGCAACAATCAACCTCAGAAAGAAGGAAGAATGGAGATGTTACTGAGACAGCAGAACATTTAAACTGTTATTTTAGTAGACCATGCAAGTAGTATAAATATCCAATTGACATCTTCAGTATGGAAAAAAAAACCCAACCCAAACTCAAAGCAAGCCCTTCTGAAAACACCAGCTTTAAAGTGAATCTGTCAGAAGGTTTCTTTGACAGTACAATGATCATAGACCATGCTGGACTAAATGAGTTCTGGTTTCTCCCTCTTTTCCAAAGTTTCTCAGCTGAAAATAACAGAAAAATCAAGTGCTGACACTGAAGAAGTGCTGTGAAGTAATGGAATACTTTAGCAACTGTTATATTATTTTTTTAATTAATGAAATGATTATGTTGTCATAGTTTAATAAAGCAAATGAGGTAGAGTGTAAGAAGACAATCACAGAAATGAAACTGGAGGTTTCTACTGTAAACTAGTGGAATGTACATATATGTGTGTTCACCATTTTAATTGAAAACAAAACAAAACAACCACTGCACCAAAGTTTTGAGCATGATCACTTCCATCAAAATTCTCATTGTTCCATTGGTATTCTTGTTTTATACTCCTCAGGCTACACACTCTTGTTTCATAAAACTAAAACAAATGGTGTGTGAAACACATTTCTCTTATCTTCACTTCACAGGTGTTAGGATGGACACTAAGGTAAAAAAAATTGGTACTTTCAAGGTCCTGAAGGAAGCCTTATAGATTTCTTGAGCCAAGAAATCTATATTTTTGAAATTTCAGTACAGTATGGTAATAACCAAGAACTCATTTTTATCATTACTCGAGTGATGTTCTGCTCTTCCCGTTATTACTCCTCTGGTTTTCTACAGAAAAGACGTGTTAAACAGCCTTATTGTTTTAAAAGTGGCATCTGTAAACCAAGAACTCATCTTTAGCTTTGTTCCATTTGGAAAAAAACCAAAACAACAAAAGGAAGATATTGGTGTACTGTGGAGAGATTTGTGTAACTGGGCCAAAAGAACTTTATGTGAGCTGGCAGGACTTCTTCACAACGTGGGCTTTGAACTTGTGAATTTTACGGCAAAAATTTAGGAGTTCAAATTTGATCCAATAAATATTCTAAACTGGACACAGACTCAATTAGTTGTAGGTTTCCTAAGCTCCTAGATGAACCAACTGGGAAAACACAAAGTACTTTCCCATTTATTTATTTATTTATTTATTTACTTATTAACTTGGATAATCCTTGAAAAGCTTTTAAGCCACTTTAAACTCAGTGTTGAAACTTACAATGTTCATTCATGACAAGACTGCTGTGCAAATAGAAATGGGACTTCTGACCACTCTGTGGCAGAGAGCACCTCTTCATTTATCACTGATTGCAGAGTATTGTCATTTCCTGTTGGCCAGTGCTGATGACAGAAATGTTTTATAGTCTGTTGTTCAGACCATACACAACAGTGTACTCAAACATTACCATAGCATACAGCTAATAAGATCTCAACACTTCATTTACTGTTGCATCTATTCACCAGTACTTTTAATAATTACTGAGTGCTATTTACACTATTGGCCAAATGGATGAAAATTTGTTCATATTTTTATGTTAACAGACCTTTGTGTGTTCTGAATTTTAGGACTTTTTTCAAATGCCTTAGAATTATATGTCTGTGGACTACAGTTGCGAAATACATGGTTATTTAAAGCATACCATAACATATGTTGTTTGTAATATTGCCAGTAAATTCCTAGTTCCTCAGTGGATGAGCAAGCAGCACCCAATATGTATCTTGGGCAAGGCAAGGGAGTCTATACTAAGTTTGCATCCAACAAAGGAGCAGGACTGTGGCTAGAGAGGATTCAGATTTGATCAGATTTTGACTTTTATTCTAATGGAACTTTTACTTCCTTGAAGGTTCATAATACTAGTTTCTCAGTTGTGTTGTAGTTTTCTTATTGACAAGGTTGACTGATTCTTTAAAAGTTAGATAGATTTCTACAAATCTTTAATTAGATAGTTTATACCTCCATGTATGATATTTAATTATTTTTTATAGAAAATGGGAAGCAGTGTTCTATAGTCGTAGGCAAGAAATACTAGAGATAGAAGATATTTTCTAGAGAAAAAACATGCTTTTTTTTCAGAATCACAGGCTGGATAAGATCGGAAGGGCCCACTGGAGCTCACCTAATCCAACCTTCCTGCTCAAGCAGGATCGCCTAGAGCATGTTACTTGGGGTTGTGTCTAGACACTTTATGAATATCTCCAAAGAATGAGACTCCACGAGCTCTCTAGACAGTTTGATCTAGTGCATGGTTACCTGCACAGTAAAAAGGTGTTTCTCATATTTGGATAGGACTTCCTGTGCATCGGTTTCTGTCTCATGTCCTATTTCTTGGCACCATCAAGAAGACCCTGGATCCATCCTCTTGACACCCTTCCTTCAGACACTTGCATACCTGGATAACGACCCTTCCCAGCCTTCTCCAGGAAGAGCAGATCCAGATCCCTCAGCCTTTCTACACGAGACAGATACTCCAGTCCCCTTTGTTGCCCTCTGCTGGATGCACTCCAGGATCTCCCGTTCTCCCTTGTATTGAGGAGCTCAGAACTAGACAGAGCATTCTGTTCTATTTATTCCTTCAAGCGTTTTTACTAATTCAGTTGTCTGACAAGACTTACTAATGCAGTCATTAATAGTAAAGATTTCTCTTTTTCTTTTAGACACTACTTGATTCATTAAATAAAACAGTCTTATGAATCTTCCTTAAAAACAAACAAACAAACAAACAAACAAATGAAAAAAGAACCCCAAAAATACATTAAACCATCACATTACCACACTTTCATAGCAAGATTTCAGGCAGCTGTTCTAGTAAGACTCATATCCTACTCAGAGCAAAATTATTTGAAAATAGTAAGGTTATGGTACTCCAGAAATATGCTTCCTTATGTCCTACTTTTGCCATCAACTCCAGAGGAAAAATAAAGCCTAGCAGTATTTTGTAACCAAATAAATATAAATCCCTATATCCATATTATGCTTATTGGCAGAGAACAGTGCTTTATTAAGTAGTATACCTTTATTAAGTGATATAGCTTCATTTTAACAAGAGGCTAATACTAAATAAAACTCTAACCCACTACTAAATAGTGTTATTATTTTATTTCAAAACTTAGTTTATTTAGTTATTTCTGCACTTAAAAAATTACTTCCTTTTGAGTTAGCCTGAAACATACAGAAAATTTTTCAGCTAACTCTGACATACATCCTACATGATACATTTGGAAAAAAACCCGCTTCCATTCTTCAGTTTGAAAGTAAGAATACATGCAATGATATATATTCAGATGTATGCGTATATATACTACCTGCAGAGCTGCACAACTGCAACTGGTCTACAGCAAGCTAACCATGCACCTGTCATTACGTGCATCTTTTCACTAAAAGCTAGGTGCTTCCAGGTTTCGGTTTAGAGCTGGAGGTGTCACAAGCAAGATGCTAAAGTGCTCAGAAAGGCAGAAGGTAGGAAAAGCTGGTAGATAACAGCAGCTAATTAAAAAAAATATTCTCAAGAAATCTCTCAAGTTATTTCTTAAGTAATTGCCCAGTTTTGGCTTTTTGATGCTACCTGAAAAATTGAAGTGTTTATCTGGAAATTGCCTAGCAGCTACAAAAGGCAGAGGACACGTCCAAGGAAGACATGTGTGTGCTTTTATAAAAAGGCATTGGTAAGATTTCATGATGTCATACAAAATAAGAACAGTTTGTAACTTTTTAATCATATAAATGGATTTGTAAAGTATCTTTCTGTATTGTGAAAGGCACTTCTTCCCTTTTCTATTACAATGTGTACCAACTAATCTCATTAATAAACACTACTTTCATAGGGTTTTGCATACATGTTGAACTTGTGTGCATTTTAGCTTCTTTTGATTCACTCTTCCTCTAAAAGAAAAGCATGGTGTATGTGATAGATTAGTATGAGGTAAAAGATTAACATTTCCTTAAAATATGCAATTCTTATACTTGAGGTATTAAAAATGTCACCTCTATGTTATTTTTTTGCAGTTATGTGTTTCAAAATTCAACCTTGAATTTCATAATAATGAAAATATTTCTACCAGATAACTGCAGAACCAAAAAGACAAATGTTATTTAGAGTGTTATTTACAATAAGGATGAATGACTAATGGCTAAGATACACAATGACAAGATGTGGAAAAAAGCGAAGGTTTTACTACATGTGAATTAGTCAAAAGTACTTTATTACTAATTTTCTTTTTTTTTCACTTATTTCTTAGTTTCTCAGTTTCACTGGCCATTTTACAGCCCTTCATTGAATTGCATGATAAGAAGTATTACTTGTTTAAAATAATTGTGGAAATTCAGAAGCCTAAGTCTATATTCAGAAGCCTCAGTCTATCTCCTGCAACCAAGCAGAGCTATGACATATTACTGCTGTAAAATACATAAAAATTTGGACAACGTTGGAAATTAATGTTTGACATTGCTCTGATGTTGGTCTACATTATTACTCAGAAGGCACCAGACTGAAAAAACCATCAGCATTTACTTGCAGATAGTGAAATAAGGTTTCCCCAAAAGCTATAATTTTTATTCTCTATCTCCTTCTCTGATATAATATGCAAATAACTGTATTTTCACCTCTAGGAAAAATCATCACCCATAGTGCTCGGTTACCTGAACAGAGGACCTAGTCACACAGAGGGCACAATCTGAGGTGTTCACAAATACCTTTGCTAGGGAATGAATGGATAGCTTTCTCTCCACTGATCTCTATCTCTGCTAAACAAGACAAACACAAAAATTGTGGCAAGGAAACAGAACACATAAATTGCAGCCTGCTACCATTTTTAGAATGCAGTTATTCCTTGAATCTTCAAAAATTGTTTTTATATTTTGCAGCACTTCTCCTCTCACAGTCAGTACTGCCACAGTGATGGTGTCTTGTAACACCATCTCTGCATCCACAACTGCAGGAAAGAATATCTCTCATCCTTTCCATCTCTCCTTCTCCTAAGATTAGTAATTAGGTGATGATAAGTACTTTGAATACGGTTGTGAAAATGGTTTTAATTAAATGAATATAATTGTCCATCATCCTAGTAAGTTAAGATTAACTAATTACATGGTTCAGTAGCATAGAGTTAAAAAATAAGAAAACAAGGAAAAAAGGATGTGCATCTGTGACTTTGGGGGCAAGTATGTATCCGGCCAGGAAAATATTTCAAAAACATGTGATTTTTGTCTCATTCTGATAAGATTTCAGAGCTTGCCTGGGCGACTCTGAGACTACCATATGCAACTCTTTGCTTCACAGTCTCCCACGATGTTTGTAGAGTGAGCAGGTTGTCACATACTGTTCTATCTTCTCTACTGAACAAATATTTGTTGTGTAGCACAGGTACAGGGTATGGGGAATTTTTTTATTTCAGTTTTGTCCTAAGGGAAGATCAATGGCTGGCTTCCAAACACAATAATGAATAAAATCAGGTACCTACTGGCAAAGTTGCATAGCACAGTGATACACACACACGTGTAAGTACAAGTGTGGTTAATGGAAACATTCAGTGAACTCATCAGAATAATATAACAAGAAAATCATGGTTTCCTATCTTGTAAGAAGATAATTAGAAGAAAATTAGTATTAATGTATAATCTAAAGAGATGTTGTGAAACACACCAGAGAATATGAGAGGAAGGAAGTTTAGGCTTAGCTTTATAATCAATAGTGTCACAGAGAAAAAAAACAAAAAACAAAAAAGTCCCAAAAAGATATGATAGAAAAAGTGCACTGAGGAATCAGTGCTGGTTATTCTTTCATTTTCTTTTGAAGCTGTCTTAGGTTTGAAGACCTTGGTGACCAATAAAAGCTAATTTTTTAAAACCTAATTTTTAAATAAGAAAATAGACAACTTGTAATTTCTAGTGACATACAACTTTGGAGTTGCAGATTAGAGCTTAATAAATCTGTCTATTAAGAAACAGGTAGGATACATAATTTTTTTCTTTGTCTTTATGCTTTTCTACCTTCTGATTAACTAAAATTGATAGTTAAGTCAGTTAGGTTTGGGGTGACTACAAGCAGGATGTACTTTTGACTAATGCAGCTCTGGAACGAAGCAAAGTGTGAAGACGTATCCCCAAAAATGAGGCTGGGTAGTGAAAACATATATGGTGCTAACAGATACTGCTGGTTATGTAGCATCCTGAGGACAATTCAGATCATATCCACCTCTTCTCAGCCATGCTCTGCAGCTGTTCACTAAACTCTGTCATATACATCAAAACCAGTGAGTGCTGGTGGCAAAAAAAAAGGGTGATTTTATATGGTTGAGCTGAATATGGTTGAAAAGAGCAGAGGCCACTGAAAGTTACACTTAAAGAAGAGCTCTGCAATTATATTGTAACTGCAACTCTACTGACTAGATGCAGATACCTAGCAGACAGCCAATACTCCTTTCCTAATTTATGCCTTTATTTGTCTCTCCCCTTCACTGTTTTCCTTCTTTTTCAGTCCTTATATAGGTTTTCTGCAAGGTTCTCCAGAGGACACTTTATCATGGCTGCAGTTGAAGTCCATCTTCACATGGGCCTCTCCCGACTCACAGGATCTGCTGGACAAGGCAAATTTTTAAGTCTTTGTAAAGGGGGCGTAATCTCATAAACCTTGACTCTTCACCTCTCTCCCAACTGATGGTGAGAGGTTTTCTCCTACTTAATGCTGAAAGGATACCTTCTGAATAACAGAAGAATCAAACTGTCTCCAGAAGCTAGTGTTGCTGTGCAAACATGTAGGCATTTAGACTCCCTGCTGCTCTTTAATGCTTCTTGGAAAACCAGCTATATTCTTAAGCAGCAGTTCCTCATATTATCCTTCTCTCCAAGGCATTGTGGCTTACATACTAGAAATAATGAATACATTTTACCCACTTTAAAATTTCAAGGATACGGTCTTTAAAAATCAAACATCTCCAAGCACTAATGTTTTGGTTAATTGAACCTCTCTGACATGTAGTCCCTTAGGTCTCATGTGCTAAAAATTCAGAAAAATTCACCATACTGTGAATGCATTATTCCTTAAAAACACCAGGACAAAAACAAAGATACTCTTGCTCTCAACTTGCTGTCATGTTTCATCTAATACTACTTTTCCCATTCATGCTTTTGTGATGCCAGGCTGCTTCTTAATTAATTTATTTCAAACTCTAAGGTTCCATTACTATATGCAAGAGTATAGCTTGTATAACTTGCTTTATAAATCCTTAAAGGTAATTTGATTCCTAATCTAATACACACATAGACCCAAAATACTTATAGACACATACTTGTGCAAATCTACTTCACATTCAAAGTTGTATAAAAACCAAATCCAACCTGGAACATTTTGGAGGAGAAATGTATATGCATATGAACACTGAAACTCTCATTCATTTAAAGAAGAAATCAAGATTGCAAAGAAAAACATGGAAAAGCTATGAAAAACCAGATTCAAGGTTGCCAGATTACCTCCTCCATTTTACGTGTTATGAAAGCCTTTAAATACATGATATTTTTTTTCCAGAAAAAAAACTTGACCACTCAGCAAACAAGAGGAAAATTCTTCCTTTAAGATCATCTATTCTACCTTTTACTTGAATTTTAACTTTTAACTGCATCATATTCTTGGCTCTGCCTATACCAAGTATTACTTCCATTATAATCCCTGCAAATGTTAGAACTGACCTCTGATATGAATTTTGCTTTTCATTTTCCCCACAGTTCTCACATAGCTTATTTAAAATATCAAGACATTTTTATTTTGCCTTTAGTATACCCTTGAAGGTTCTTCATGCTACAAAAATGTTATGGAAGGACAGAGCATAAATAAGTCTCTTGCCGTGGTCTGGTGCGGTGAATTAAGTCAAAATTTGTGTCTGGAAACTCTATCAGTTGTTACAAATTACTGTTTCTAATGGACCTGGGAGGGGTTTGGAGAAGGATGAGAGGAGTTTGGTAGTGAAGGTATGAAAGAATTCAGAGGCTTAGGCTCAGAGTAAATGGAAATATTTGTTATATAACTACAGAATTTAAAGCAGACCTGTTTTCCCATTCTATGCCAGGTATGAGACTAATCTGGAAGCAGATGCCAAATCAAGGCTCAAGCATTCTTGTAAAACGTATCCTAGGGTTTTAATTAATGTATCTCAGGATTAACTGCTGTTATCAAATCCAGCCTGTTAACCTGGTTCATTTATGATTTCCAATAACTTCAAGATATCAGAAATTTTCATTGCAATATTTTTTTTTTTTTAAACCAGAAAACAGCTTCTAGGAAGTCCATCCTCTTCATCTTCTCACATCAAGTGTGCACCATTTATTTTTCTCTCCCTTTCTGTGACTAATTTGAACTTACCTGGTGTTACCTCTTCTCTGAGATAGTTTAGGAAAAAGAAGGAAATATTTTCTTGCTTTTCTCAGGTGCACTTGGTTATTGGATTCTGGCTCTTATTTTGGCTTGTAATCTTTCTACAACACTTTCTTCTCTTGAGTGGTAATAATTGATTCTGAAGAGACTAAAGAGTAAATCATGTTGGATTGTTATGTTTTTTTAACCTCCAAAGCAGTATTTAGCTATAAGACTTTAGCAGTATTACAGTCCTTCCAGAGGATTTAAACTAAAATCAGAGCATTAGATCAGAAGACACAAGTAGCCATGAAAATGGGATTTTTGTCTCTTCAGGCTAAGTTCTCCATCTGCCTGGCGGGTGGATCAGGAGTGCAGTGACACCAGGGGTAAAATGGGATCCCACCAAGACTGCTTCTCCAGTTTTCTATAGCATAGAGAATGGACTTCTTAAACCACAGCAAAATCACATTAAATGAAGAGACCCTGTGACACACTCTGAATTTTTACAGGTCCATGCACATTTCCACTGTGTCTACAGACATCTTAATTGTAAAAGTGAAACAATCTTAAACAGAAGTCGGTTTTTTGTTTTTTTGGTTTTTTTTTTTTGAAAGTGGGAGGAAAGAAAAAAAATTAAATCATTAATTTTTAAAACCTGTAAAAGAAAAGAACACTGAATGATAATAAGTGAACTTTGCAAGTGCAGGGAAGAATTACGTGAGCAGTGCTTTGCCTTTTGAGACTATGAACAGGGCTAATAAAGAGCAAACTCATTTGTCAGGAAACAGCAGCAAATCAATTGTATGAGATCACTCAAATAGCTGCTCCCTTGCTATGTATAGGACCAGGCAGCTGGTAGTTCACTAGTTAAGCCCTGCCTGCTGGCAAGATTTGTAAGGCTCATTTCCCCAAGCCTAGGAAAAGGTTTCCCCAAACACACACCAACGATGCTGTTTCTGCTTTCCTCCTCATGAGAGTCCTGTCACAAAACAGTCTCAGTTTGAATCACGCTGTGGGAGAGGGCACAGCTCTCACAACTCCTTTGTTTTCATAAAAAGGTGACCTTTGCTGTCATTCCTCACATGCCCTCCCTCTAAGGATGCAAACTATCATAACAATGCACATCAAATTCTTGCAAGCAGGAAATCAGTACAACCTGACTATGGAATGGAGGAACTACATAAAATGACTGCAAACAGGAGTAGCTGAAGAATCTGCATTCTTAAGACAACAATATGGGGCATTGCTGACAATGAGAAACTGCACTAGTCTAACCTTAAAAGTGCACTGACCAGCAGGTCTAAGTCTGTCCTGCTGAGCCTGACAATACTACCTAGACAATAATGCCATGTTTGACTTACAGATGGAAGTGGCATTCACAAATTTGAAAAAAAAAAAAAAAGAAAACCAAAACCACACCAATATCCTGTAACACCCAAGCTAGTCATGAAGGAGGACAGTTACAAGAAAATCACTGCTTGGGCTTGCCTGCCTCTGCTTCCCACTCCTTCCTTTTGGTACAGCTGACCAGCTTTGTGGTGAGCAAGAGAGCAAGGCAGAAACTGCTACTTCTGCTGTACAGAAACAATATAAATGGAAATGGCTTCTATGGTACCATAAATATTCAGGTCAGATAGACCTGTGGTTCAAAACACAGAGATTATAGTAAAGGCACAAATTTTCATTCAGTTCTTTCTACTAGCCCTGAAAGGAATACCATGTCCTTTTTTCTTCAGCACACAAGCAGTTTTTACCTATAACCCTTAATGTATATAATGTATGTTTGGAGTGATAGTTCTCTCGAGGAGTTGTCTGTTATGTGCACTGTGCAGTATTGGAGGCAAGTACGATATAATTTGGATTGGGAACTATACCTGGTGATGGATTACAAATAATTATATTTTAATGAATAAATTATTTCCAATAATTGAAAGGTTAACACTATATTCCGTGTGAAAAAATGTACCGTGGAATATACAGCTTGTCTGATTAGTTTATTATTATATTATAGAGAGAAAGGTTTCTTGGATTTTGACGTTTCAGAAATATTCGTGGTTTGAAACCACATGGTTTTTTCCCAGCAATTCACCTTTGGGGTACTATTAAAAAATTTTAGTCTTATTTGAATTTATTGGTTTTTTCCCCTAAGTAAAAGAGATCAACCTACCACACAAGAAGTAAATGCCTAAAAAGGTCAGCCTGACAAAAGTTGATTATATTACTTATACAGTACTTTATACTTGTTATTTTAAATAGTTTCTCATCATATTCTTCTTTTTACTGCATTAAAATTTTCTAGAATGACCCAGCTTTAATAGCTATTTTATGCTCTTCTATGGGCAGAAAGAATATATCTACTGGTTTTAATTTCAGAAGCTGCAAAGCCTGAATAAACCAAATCAAAATGCGGGTTCTGAATTTAAATTGCGTTTCTTCATTTTTTGCTCTAACTTTTTGCAGATCATTTTATCTTTATTAAGTAAAGAGTGTAACTGAAATCGTAAACTCCTCAAGCTTCCTGAGGAATTTTGGGTTGTTACAGAGGATTAATTCTCAATAAGTTTAACATTGTAAAAGGAGGCCTCATCAGTGGATATCATTTATAAGTATTCTTTTCCAAATAATTATTTTAATGAGTGCTATAATTAAACCTGACCAAAACCAGTATTTTCAAAGAATAAAATGGAATTGTAAAATCTGGTTTGTTTTTTATTTTTTTAAGTGCTGGGTTGATGTTATCTGGATGTCAGGTGCCCACCAAGCCTCTCTATTACAGCTTCTTCTCAGCTGCACAGAGGAGAGAGAATAAGATGGAAAACAATCGGTAGGTTGGCATAAGGCAGTTTAATTTTAAAAAAAGTGAAATGTTACGTATGCACAAGCAAAGAGGAAAACAAAATATTTTATTCTCTATTTCCCATTGGCTAGCACAAGACGCTGTTGATCTGGAAGGCAGGCCTTGTAAGTAATGAATGTCCTCCCTTACTCCTCCCTTTCTTAGCTTTTATATCTGGGCTGACATGGAACATCCCTTCAGTCACTTTGGGTCAGCTGGCCTAGCTGTGTCCTCTCCAGGATCTTGCCCACCCCCAACTTAGGGATGAGGCTGGAATGTTGGAAGGTCAGCACTGGTGCAGTTCCAGCACTATTCAGCAATAGCCAAAACACTGATGTGTTATCAGCACCTCTGTAGCCACCAATGGACAGCACAGCAACACTGCAAGGGCTGCTGTGGGGAAATGAACTCCAGCTCAGCCAGACTCAACAAAGTGTGTCATCAGTTGTAGCTTTCTCTGTTTAAAATTTTTCTCAATAGACTGTTTTTCTTTTAGAATTTTGCAAAATAGAGTATCATCAGGCTGGATTTTCAAATAAACCATTGATATTCCTAAAAAAATTATCTCTGGTATTTCAGAGTTCTCTGTAGAATGTAGCCACTTCTGTAAGAAACTATTTAAATAAAGAGATCTTCTGTCAAATTTTTCAAAACAATTTAGAATGTTTCCACCATCCTCTCGATGTTAGCAAGAGTCCTAATGATTCATGGAACTTTTTTCTTAACCATAGTTTCTATGGCTCCATTGGGCAATGCAAACAAGACAGAAGACATTTCCCAGATGGGAGAGATTCCTTTCTAAAAACATACATAGATGAACACCATATTTGTGTTCCTCATCCCATGTCAGAGTGAAGTAGGAAGATAATGAGTCTATGTGTAGTTTCAATTCTGCAAGTGAGCACAGAGATCAAGATGAAATAAACAGCCTTGGGGTTACCTTTAATGCCTATAATGCACTTCCGGTTGCATTGTGCATGCAGTTTTGGACTCTCCCTGGTGTTTTGGGGCTTAGTGCAAAAATCATGCGGATAGACAAATGGAGAATGAGAACACTCCTTCAACAAGAATTTCATAACACACAAGTTGTAACATCATCAGCCTTGACTCAGCAAACTGAAATGCACTTAGCACCAATCAATTGCCAAGACTTTTTGTCTTCATGAACTTTCAGTGAGTGAAGACTTCATTTAATGCTTTATGGATTAGAGGTATCTGTGTTTACAAACAATAATGTTCCTAAGCACATCAGACCTCACACAAACTTCTTAAGGGATCTACAGTAAAAATAAATCCAAATCCTCTTAGAAGTAAATAAATTTATAACTCAAACTACTTCAAGAATAGAAAGAGGTCTCAGAAAGACAGTTCTATACACATTAAATATGTAAATGCACAAATTCAGTTCAAATATTGAAAAAAATTTAGTTAAAGACTACAGGTGTATTAGCATCTCACTCAGAATGCACATAATCCAAATATTCACCCTTTCATCTCAGAAATGTATTAAACCTCACAGATCAGCCTTTAAGTCATTACTTTTCTCTATTTCTTTTCATTATTTTTCTTGGGCTATGAGCCTCCATGCAACATTTTAAGAAGCTCTCTTTCTCCGTCCTTCTCTTCCCCCTACATTTGCTGCACTTATACAAGGCAAGTTTTCTGGGGTGATCCTTTCTCAGAAAAAACAGTCAGCATTAAAAGAAAGAAAGAAGAGATCAAATAATAAAAGATCACTGAGAGGGCAGTAGCAGTAGAAGCAATGAAAAGAAATTGTAAAAGATGCAATCATCTTACCATTCTTTTTGCTTCCTGCTGCCCTCAGAGGTTTCTGAAGTGGACAGCAGTTAAGTGACAGCTTTCCTGTCTTCTAAGTGCCTTTGGCTACAGTCACTGGAATTTTCACAAGTGCTGCACTTTTAACCTTATTTAGAGAACTACCTTTGTAGGAAATAAGCCTAAGAGAAAAGCAGTTGAGATTTCCTGGGACTTATGAGATTCTCTATGGGCATCTGCAGGGCAGAGCCGTGGTGGGGAACAAAGACACACACCAGCCTGGGTTATTCTCAGTATTGCAAACCTACAAAGCAAGGGGCAGAAGACCCCACCGTCTTTGAACAATACACATGCATCAACTCTGGCAGAGATTGTGAAAAATTTAAGTGGTCTTGCTTTCTATGAAGATTTGGGCACTAACTCTAGTTTAATTAATCACTGGGGAAAATTCTACAGCACTGCTCAAATTACAAAGTAATGGGTCTATCAGGCACAATTAGACCTCAGCTGAACACTGTAGTTTGCTCGAAAACTATTCAAGTAAACAATTGTGGGTCCTGGATGGGGATCCTTTCCTAATTAATCCACAGAGAACTGAAGTATTAGCTTTTTCTCAACAAGATATTTCCTAATGTGTGAGAGAGTTTTGCTTGTGCTTCAAGGCTTGCTAGTAATTCAAGGCAAGTTTTCACATAGGTATCCATTCCATTGCCACAGCACCCTCTTGGAAATGCTGCTCCCTGCGGCATGCCAAACTGCTGTGTCATTACATGACTCCCAGAGTACTCCCACATGTGACATGATGTAATAACATTGGGGAGAAAGAAGCGCTCACAGTGACATAATACTCCATAAAGCACGTCTTTGGTGACAAGAGAATTTAGAGGAAAGGTTGCTGTTGGAGGTTGGGTTTCTTTCTTATAGATTTTTTTTTATCAGAAGTTGCTAGGAAACTAATTACTGGATACTTATGGGCACTTGTGGGTTCCTATTTTCATACTTTCTCTTCAGTTTTCACTCAACATTTCAATCATGCTAATCTGAATATTAAATCGAAAATGAGCAATGTTTACTTCCAATTTTCTATATGTGCAAGTGAACGTAGTAGATACACATCTATAAAACACCCAGATCAGATAAGTTCCATATAAATGAAAAAGCAAATCATGACTCCTTTCAACAAGAACTAGACATAAATGGTGCTTCTCTCCTCATTTACAAAGCAATAAAGTGTGTGTTTTTCTAATTATTCTCATACTGAAGTTAAATTTCTGGTGAGAGGTGGGTGATAGTGAGTGTATGTGTGTGTGTGTGCAGAAGAGCTTGAGATACATTACCAGCTGGAGAGAAGAAGTTAATCACATTATTAACTGCTTTTTGTTCAATGTCAAATGTGCCTACATTTGTGCTGCCTTCTAAATGAATATGCATCTGAGTAGACTGAGTATACACCTGAGTTACTGAGTGTTACAAGGCATTTTTATGGATAGGCTGACATTGTGAGGGAAAAGAAAGGGAAGGTTTTATCCAAGTCATGGGCCATTTAACATACACTTTTCGCATGAAGAACCACTTCACTTAGACGTCATAGCTAAAAAATACCTCAAAAACAAAAAAAAACCCACTGAAAACATCAACCTCATCCCACACTGAAAATTAATGTCTCTACTGCAATGAGGGTGCTAAATATAGGAACCATCCCATCTAAGATCCAAACCATAGCTGAAGTAGCTGTGTCACTTATTCTTGTTAGTCTGACTTTGTGGTCTGATAGGTGAATATGACAAGGCAATATGTTGTTGTACATTCAAGACATAGCGTTTGTTAAAAAAGAAAAAAAATACCCTACACTAATACATTAATATCTTGAGTTGCAATAATGTCCACATACAAATGTAATGTGCTGAGCAAAATGGCCATATTTTCTGTTTCATTTTCATGCTTCCAAACACTGTGGCTAGGGTTAAATATGGGTATTTATTTTGGTTTTGCTTTGACTTGGTATTTTACACACCTTGCTAAAACTTTTCCAACTTCGTTGTCTGAACTCACCTAAGGCTGTCCTGAAAAATAGAGATAGTCTCATTTGCCAAAGAATAAAAACTTTCAGATGATTCTTTGCTTCTTTCAAAATCATAATTCTGAGGTGGTAAAGATGAAATTGCTGAGACAAGTCTCTATTTTGGTCAGCACAGTCAGGGCAAGAAACTTATGTGACACTTGATGACTGTTACTTCAATGATAAAATCAGTAAAACTTGCACTTCTGGCTTGTCAACGCTGGATCCTATTCACAGGATGCCACAACATCTCACATACTCCTCCTTGAACAGACACTGCTTCTAATGTCACAGAATCATATAATTATAGAATATTCTGATTTGGAAGGGGCCCACAAGTTCTACTCCTGATCCTTCACAGGACATCCCATGAGTCATACCATGTACCTGAGAGCATTGTCCAAATACTCCTTGAACTCTGTCAGTCTGGCGCTCTGATCACTTTCCAGGGGAGCCTGTTACAGGGCTCAACCACCCTCTGGGGGAGAGAAGTTTCTGAGTTAGGAAGTTTCTGAGTCTTCAGAAGAAGATTCTAAAGCTATAAAATATTTTATAACTTTCTTTTTGCCTCAGAAACAAAAATTTAGGCAGTAGAAGCTATTATTTTCTACCTAAATCATGGAATGATATAATCACAAAAAGGCTTGGGTTATAAAGGATTTTAAAGATCACCTATTTCCAATCCCTCTGCCATGCACAAGAATGCCACCCACTAGATGAAGTTGCTTAGGGTTGCATCTAACCTGGCCTTAATACTGACAGGGCTGAGATACCCACTCCTTCTCTGGGCAAGCTATGTCGGTGTCTCACTATCCACTGGGTAAAGAATTTCTTCCTGACATCTAATATAAATCTCTCCTCTTTAGTTTAAACCACTATCCTTTGTCCCATCTCTACAAGCCCTTGTAAAAAGCACTCTGTCTCTTTTTTTAAAAGCTTACTTTAAGTAAGTAAAGCCTCCTTGACGCCTTCTCTTTTCCAGACTGAACAATTCCAGCCCTCTCAGGCTGTCTTCACAGAAGAGACATTCAGTACTCTGGTCACTTTTATGGCTCTCCTCTTCACCAGCTCCAAAAGGTCCACATCCTTGTGTTGCTAATCCCAGAAATGGATCCAATATTCCAGGTCTCACAAGAGCAGAATTGAGGAGAGAAGCTGAAAATTATCAAAGGACTTCTAAATCTATGATGATACACTAACATTCCCTTTGATAGGCTTTTTATAATCCCAGAAATTTTTGGACTGCATTCAGGCTAATAATGATATCAGATTTACAAATATATTTGCTTCTGCTGGATTCCCTATAACAATCGGCGGTACCAGTGAAGTACAGTATAATTTCCTGCTGCTCTCCTTCAGTAGTATCTTAGATTGCCCTGTATAACTCAGCTTTCAGAAGCAATCAAGATTAAAACTGAATTTTCTTTGATTGATTACAATCAATGACAAATTACAGCATACAGCATCTCAAATTCTCATTGACATACATATTCAGTTCTTTAATTTTGCAAATTCCTCCTTAATCAGTGCAAGCTACAGATGTTGGGATGAAAGTGACAAAGCTATCATTACTGCAGCAATTTTGTAAGGTATATGATTTAAGCTAGTGTGCTCAGTCCAGATGAATCCTGCTGGGCAATTTCAGAAGAAAGGACTGAAACTTGACAGATAGTGCTAAGCCCTAACAGCTTAAGGGCCTATCATTCAAGAAAAGGAGCAAGCTGCTTGTTCTCTGGTAAGAGGACTTTTGGTGTAAGTGTTGTTAATCCAGCAGACTGCACCAAATGCAGACAAAAAGAACCTCTTGAAAAAAAAAAACAACTCTTTGTGCACTCTTAACATTTCTCAATAAAGAATGTATTTGTTTTGTGTGTGTGTGTCTGGAACTCTTTGCAACAGCATTAACTATATTGTGCTGTAATACAACCAGGCCAGCCAGGGAACATTTCTTGTCAGTATTTCATCTTCCCTCCCGAAGCTGTCTCACTCATCAAACTCTCTTGAGCTTTAAACAGGAAATAAGGCTGGGAGAGCAGTAAGCTTGAGATATAACCATCTGAGTATCATAAATATCCTCATACCATGTTTTTTGTTTGCAAAAATAGAAATCACTCCTGCTTAGCATTCTCCCGATTTTTACAAGGAGACTACCTATATCTGAGAGACAAAATCCCTTACATTTTATTGACAAGATTTCTTACCCCCTGCAGATGCATCTGACTTCCCTAGAAAAGAGGTCTTGAAAATCTCCCATCTTCAGCCCTGCTTTTGACGACCCATTCTTGCAATTCCCTGTATCCTCAAAATGTTTGTTGCCAATGTCAGACATCATATTGATACTTCCTGAGTGTTAATGTGTTATTCATATTTCTCTGAGTTAATCAGTGTCTCAGCTTGTTATTCTTGCTGTTCCCCAGAATAATAGAGCTTAGTGAGTCAATTTGTGCTCAGCTTCTGCAGTGTGTGCAAGTAAAATATTCTATTCAAATTTATTATAGAAAAAATAGCAGCTGCATCTAATCACCTTTCCTCCAGAGATTTAAAGCACAATAACATCCTGTCTAATTGAACTCACTTAGCTGTTTTTTAAGTAATACGTTTTAATGTAGAATTGCATATATGCTCCCTTCAAAGGAGCACTTTTACCCCCCACATTTTGGCTTTAACTCCTGATGGAGACTCACTTGTGATCATGTCTCGCTAGCGTAAATATGGAATAATGCCTCCAATGTCAATGGAGTCATAATGGAATAAAAGAGAAGACAGACAGACTAGCCCCTTTTGTGTGATATGAAAAGCTGCTTTTATCTATACCTTGATGATATCATAGGGATGCCTCCTTGTACACAGATATAATTCTAGACAGGACTGATTTTTCACAGACAAGATAGCTGATTTAAAGTATTAAAGAATTATAATGAAGTTTTTTCCAGGGCAGGATGCCTCAGCACAATCCAAACCGAATGCTCCAGTTGTGCCTGATTTCAATGAACAGAAACAATGAATTTCCTCCTGCTCTATTGTCTGTTCAGCACAGTGTGCAGGCCTGCATTCGCCCTCATGCATATATGAGATGAAGTATTGCAAGGCATGAACAGAATACAAAATTGTATATTGCAAGTTCTTCAGCCTTCACCTTCTGCTAGAAAGCATCTAAAGCACCAAAAAATGTGCATCAAGATACATTATTTAAAGATATTTTCATTTTTACAGTTCATGTGGCTGGAAACAAACCAGTATATTAAAACAACATCATTAACAGATTTATGTCTGAACTGTCCATAATACCTAAATGTTCCATGTTCTTTAATCATGCTCTATGAATATATAAAATAAATTCTTATTTTAATTTGAGAACTTAGAGATCAAAGTATATTCGATTCAGGGGAAAAAAAATGTGTTTAACTTTACATTTCCATTCAAAGATTTTAAGAAAATAACTGCCTAAAAAATGACTGAAAACATACTATGCTTACTTCACTTCATAGTAAATGCAATCTTTTCTCTGTGTATATTGATTTGTTGTAAAGAGTGCATTCTATGTGTTAATTTTCTCAATTTTTCTTATGTTACACACCAGATAGCAGCAGAGAGGAACTGCTTATTGTACACAGGTCTGTTAGAACTTAAAATAGCACAGTTGCCTGTCTCAAAACATTGTCAACGTCACAGAACTTGCCATAAGACAAGCCATCGCAGTGGGAATTTGAGGTAAGCACAGACGGGAGAAATTTGTGTCAGGAAGGTATTAACTCCAGGCCTCGTGACGTGAAATTTGGTTACCACATCTTAGTTAAAGCATTATAATGCACATTATAATGCAATAATGTGACAAACTATGGGAAAGAAAGCAACTGCTCAAACATACACCGCTCCAAGTTACACTCCAACATCTATGATCACCCAGCAGATGCAGAACTTTGACTGTACAAAGGTGGTGTCCCCAGAAGAATGACTCAGGGACATCCACAGTCCAGAACCTCAGGGTGAAGAAGGATCAATGGGATGATGCTGGATCCATGTCTCTCCCTTGTCACTGTCCTTTCTTTCTTTTTCTCTCTCCCCCCCCTCTTTCCCTCTATTCCTCCTCTCCCTCTCTCCCCATGCCCTTTTTTGGTTTTTTCTCTCTCTCTACTTCACATTTACTATTAAATAAGATCCATGTTATTGTGTTCAGCATATAGTGTTGTTTGTACCTTAATTTGGTCAGAGGCCTCTCTTACTAGTTGGATTATAACAAGGTTCTGCATCAACCTCTTGGTTACTGTTCCCTGACACAATGCAGAGTCCAAAGAAGCATTAGAATTTGGGGTCTCTATGCCATCGTCCAAATCATTAAACAGATAAACATAGGCAGATAGGATTTTTTGGTTCTTGGTTAACAACTTCCTAGGTTTGCCATGCTACAACTCCATTGTTTATGTTGTCTGATGGGAAACATGTTTGTTGCAAAATCAGGCAGCTGATATTTTCCTTGGTCCTACATGTCTCCTGTTTTTAAAAGTTCCTCTGACATCAGCTTCATGGAGGAACCACCTAGTATCCCACCTAGTGGAATAATCACTGAAGAATCATCTGCTTAATATCAATAATCTTTTTGTACTTTAAACATATTTTCAGATCAATTAAACCAAGTTTTCTGTAGATGACACTTGATCAAAATTCAAATAAAATGAGCCCAAATTTAATGTTACACCCACAATTTCTCATGATGTTGCTGTGCTTCATGAGGCCAGAGAAGCTTTCACAGGTTTGCATTTTCAAGCCAGCTGCACTATGTCAAAACCCATAGTGCAAGTGCTAATCTTAACTTGCATTTAAAGTGTGTACATAAGAAAGAGGTTTAACACTGCAGATGAGAAGTGTTAACATTTGAAAATAAGCCAGTGGAGCAAAAACAGATTTAAGTCCTTCCAGCCTAGCCATCAGAAATGGTTATCTTGGGAAATTTGAGGATGTAATAATCCTTGCCTAACTTCATAGGGATGTGGCAGAAAGGGTATGTTTAATGTGAAAACTGCACAAGTCCTGTCTGAAATCTTATTTGAGGATGAAGTCCCATGGAAAAGACCAATACACAGACATGTTCTGTTATCTCTGTTCCTACCATTTTCTCTTGTTTTCAAGGCTGGATGGCTTAGCTTCATGTATAATTCCATTATAAACATCTGTACACGAGATGTTTATACCACAAGCAGTAGAGAATTTCTGAAGGATGTTCTCTAGGTACCCCCAAGCTCAAGAATGTTTTTATTCTGAAACATTTTGCCTAGAAAGATATCTGTAAATCTTCAAATGCTATAGAAATGATAAAAGATAAACAACATGGTGCTGCAGTTGTTCCGATGGCCCTATGGCCTATACCTTCTAAAATTACTTTAAGAAAACCATCAATATTTCAATATGAAGGAAAAAAGCAAGCAAACTTGTAAGATTTAATAAATGGGCAGAGATATAAGTAGAGATTTTCATGACAAATGTAGACTGTGGATGTTAAAAAGCACCCACAAATAAAATTCAGATGTTTGGATCCAGATGCTTCTATCATTTACTTAATACCTTTAAGAAATTGCATCAATACCTGCCACTGTATTTTCCTATGTCATTGTATTATTCTCTAAACATGCTATGCTGTATTTCATAGCAATCAAAAAATTTTCTCCAGTGGACTGAGTAAAATCATGCAGAAATGCTCCTTGCAGAGGGGTATCTCTAGACTTTGATAAGTCTTTAAATAAAGGAAAGTAAAATCTGCCATTAAAGTGATATACACTTTTTTTGATAAAGACAGGATTGTATGATGAGCCAAGAGTTTCAATAAAATAAGATTGTGTTTGTTATACCATGAGGAAGGCTACAAAGCTGATGACAGGACTGGAAATTATGCCCTGTGAGATGAAGTGAGGAGTTTGGTTTGTCTAGTTTACAGAAAAGAAGGCTGACAGGAAACCTCATGGCTCTCTACAGTTTCCTGAGGAGGGGTAGTGGGGGGGAGGCGCTGAGCTATTTCCTCTGGGATCCAGTAATAACAGGCTGGGAATGGCTCAGTGTTGTGTTAGAGGAGGTTTGGAGGTTTGGACTTGACATCTGGAAGTATTTCTTTACTGAGAGCATGGTCAGATGCTGCAACAGGCTTCCTCAATTAGAAGAGAATGGCCCAAGGCTGTCTGTGTTTGAGAGGCATTTGAGCAATGTCTTAAGAGCATATTTTAACTTTTGGTCAGCCATGAAGTGGTCAGGCAGTTGGACTGAATGATCACTGTAGGTTCTTCCAACCAAACTTGTCCAGTCTAGTGTAAACTAATCTAGTATAGTCTAGTCTACTCTATATTTTATATTTTGATTGTCGATTACATAATTTTTTTTGTTTCAGATATTTTTACTTCACATAATTGCCATTATCACTTTGATTCCTCACAAAGATTATGAGAAGCATAGTTACGCAGAACTAGACTGAAGCAATTTTTTTTGTTTGTTTAGTGGATTTTTTTTTTTAATCTGAAAAGGGACACCATTAACAAACTATACTCCAAACTATGAAATGTAAATTATAAGACTTTTGATTCTGGCTTGGCAGAGCAGAGAAAAAAAACAAGCCAAGGTACAGTGAAAGTTACATTATGAAATCTACTTTCCCAAATTGGCTTCAATTTTTGAACCAGAATGCAAAATTTCAAGACAATGTATTATGCTTTACTGTTTTCTGATTAACAAATATGTTTTCCCTTCAAAGAGAGAGAGTAAAAAAAAACCCAAACTTTTTTTTTGGTTATTGTTTTTTATTTGTGTCAGTCATTGTATATGTCTTTATGAAATCTATGGTTTTTAAAGAAAACAAAAGCTGCATTTCTATAATCATAGATGCCTGAAAAATTCAATCAGAATATAATTACAATAATAAAAGCTCTTTCAGATTCAATGAGATACAACTGGTAGGGTAATCACTGCTTCTTGAAAAACAAGAGTGCTTTTCTCCATTTCACTTGAGTAAGATTGTTTAGTTCTAGCTATCTTTATTCAACTCACAAGATAAAAATAAATTCAGTTTAACATAAACAGTCATCCTAAGGAAAGAAAGAAGAGCGGGGAGGTTTGTTTTTGGGCAAACCGAATTGTTTATGGGAATATAAACACACTTGAACTCCCTTTTTAAGTTGTAAGTCAGGTAGACTTTGCCTAACAGTGTTTTCCTCCTGAGATAAATAATATAATTTTATTTTGACTGAAGTGTGATGAAAAAGAAAAATTTTCATTTTGGCAAAATATGAATGAAAAACGTTAATGCAAAATTTTAACAATATACGGACTTGGTCTCAATTCTACTGCAAAAGGCCTTTCAAATGAGATAAATACTGTGCCTAAAGGACTTCTATATGCTAAAGATGTGAAACTGAAGATATTTGATGCAAAAACTTATAGGACAGGGCCATGAACAGCACCGATATGTTAGAGAGATGAACCAGGATCATGGTGTTGTGACGCACTGAAATACAGAACAAGAATTTCTTGTCCTTCAGAATCAACGAGGTCTTGTAATTTAACCAACAGTGTATTCTTTCAATATTTTAGTTTCCATGTCATTGCGTGATGTCTAGAAAAATGTGTATTATCTGAAGGCTGTTTTACTGAAGGCTTTATTGGGATCCTTCTTTTCTTGTAAGCTCATTGACACAAAATTAATTGGAAATTGCTAGTTTTTGAGAAACAACCCTCTGCCAAACTTGATTTGTAATGGAAGAGTTCAAACTTTTTTGGTTGGACATCTATCCAGAACCAGACAGCATAGCTGCTCTAGCCTCCTTCATTTTATATACACTCTTGCAAGGGGTGTACAGAAAAAGTGACAGAAGACAACAAAGGTCTTTGGCAGGTGAGGGTGCTCAAAAAGACAGCTCTAAATAACTTATCTGAGAATTAGAAGTGTATTACAAGTATTGTATTGCCTTTGCTAGAAACTGTCAGAATTATGGAGGCATTTGAAGGAAGATATGAGGTTCACAGGTGTTTGTAGGATGATTCTAGTTTGAATACAAAATGAAGGAGATAACAGTCATGACACAATGACTTATCAAATATAAGACAAACTTGCATACCTCCAGGTAGACTTTAAAGTCAGGCTATTTTAAGCCTTTTTCAATTTTCATTGAATGTTATGTGAGAAACAAGTACTGCTTCTAAGAATTTATTTACTTCTATCTTTAAACTTATAATGGCTATTGTTCTCAGATGGTTCAGTTATTCTTTTTAAAAGTTTAATTAAAAAGGAGCAGTTTGGATGATTCCAGTGTGAAATATAAAAATACACTTCTGAACAAGTACTTTGCTTTCAGCCACTGCATATCTGCAGCAGATACTCAAAACTCCTTTTCACATTTGCATTACGAAGTACCTCAAAACAAGCACAGGTAACTTAAAGCATGGACAGTATTTTCTACACTGTTCAACACCTAAACTTAAAATACAAGATGCCTTGATGACATAATTCTTGAAAAAACTTCAGCATTTTTGTCTCCTAACATTCATTTATGTCTCCTAGCAATCCTCAAATGCTTCAATGATCACAGCTGTGGACATGGGAGAAACAGAGTTCAATAAGAGTAAGGATAGGATGAAGAACAAAAATCAATAATGCGCATAAGAAAAAAAAATTAAGAGAAAGAATAAGCATAAAAAAAAGAAAGAAGGTAATATCTTTTTTTTCACCATTTTTCACCTTTTGTGAAAAGCTGAGAATTAATCAGAAACTGGTATTTCTGTTTAAAGTTCTGAATAAATGAAATTAAGGGACAGAAGAGTTGCTGATAAATTATAAATATTATTTTATCTAGCTACTATGTAAGTAGACTATTTCCAGAGAAAGGCTTAGCTGAGCTCTTTCATGTGATGGGCGTCTAATCTGTTTCCTCTTTAGGGAAGGCATATGGCAATAGATTAATTTTTATTAATCACAATACTTTCTCTTCATTCCCACTTGCAATTTTTCCTTGATGAGTTAATGTTTTCAAATCTTTCATTTTCCAGTAGCAGAGCTTTGGATTCCAGACATGTTACACATCTGAAGATAGAGATTATGCTTCCTTTTAATGGTCTGCAGTAGTTTTATCATTCACTACACTAGGAAAAGTATCAATCCCTCTGTATGAGAAGCACTTTATTTTAAAGTAGAGCTTTAAAAAATAAATTAAAAAAAGCTCTTCATGCCTCAAAACATATGAATTGCTTGCTGCTATCTGGGGGGAGGAGGGAAAACTCCTAAGAAGAGTGAACTCAGAAACAGTCAGCCGTGGTAACTCACGTATGTTTTTCACTCAGTAAAATATTTTGACATTTTTGTGGCTTAAATGAGAGCTGCTGAGAGCTGTTCACACACAATTTAGACCCTAGTGAACAAGTCACTGTAGGTGGCGTGAATTCATACCAGCATCTTCCCCTGGTGCTTATCCTGCCCGGCCATACTCCAATTCACTCTGTGGGTGTGGAGACATAAAGGACAGCCAACCATGTTTTTTCCTTCCCTAAGGGGCTCTCCAGAATGTCCTAATCCTGCCAAACAGTGGATGGAGTCAATCACAGTCTATCTTCCTTCCCTCCTGCTTCTTACAGCCAAAGAGCGACGCTTGAGCACTGGAAGGTGGGACGCAGCCATGCCTCCAACTCACTTTCCAGTGCTGAACTAATGTTATTTGACCAACAAAAATAGCTTAAAGAGAGGATTACATAAAAATCTGCAAGGGAAAATTGCAATTTGGTTTGATACAGATACCTGTAATCCATATGTTATCCTCTACTGAGTTTTAACATGATGCCCAAATTTCACCTTTTTTTTAAGAATCCCAGCATCAATCCTTTCCACTGATCCCATATTTATGTGATGTAGGAAAAACAGATGTGGGAAGAAGAGGCAACACAAAGAGATAATCAGAAATTAGAATGATCTAGAGTGGCTTTGCAAAGAAAAAAGCCCAAAAACCAAAAACATATACAAACAAACAAAAAACACCCCCAAACTGAAACTAAGCAGATGGGAAGAGAAATGGAATAGTTTGCAGGAAAGAGAAGACAAAGGTAATATACACAGAAGGAAGAGTACATTCAGAAAGCAAGAGAAAAAATGGGAAATACTGTAGTTTTTATACTGGATGGGGCAGAAGAAAGCGAGCAGAAAAATGAAGGGAAATGACAGAGAAAGAGAAAAGGAGAAAAGGACTAGAACAAGGCACATTGGAGCAAAAATGTCAAGATGCAGAGAATGAGATGGGAGATAAGAAAATGCAAGCAAATGGAGCACCAAAAGTAGATAACCTTGGAATGGACTAAAATTAATTTTATCCTCTTGTTTTATCTCCAGGCTTTAGTTATTCTTTGGTACTGTTTACAAATATTTATGGGGTAAAAGGAACCTTGTAGGTTACATCTGCCTTGTTAAGGGATAGAAGATACATGGAAAAAGAATAAAGTGGATGATGCAAACAAAAACAATCTTGAGAGGACAGATATTTTTCCAAGATGTTATATTATTATTATTATTATTATTATTATTATTATTATTATTATTNATGTTATATTATTATTATTATTATTATTATTATTATTATTATTATTATTATTATTATTATTATTATTTAGTGAGAATTAAATAAATTAACAGCCATGATAGGTTGTAGTTGATAAAAAATGAGGTTTGCCAGAAAGATTTTAGAGTAGAAAGTTTTTTGATAAAATGGCTAAGTAGGTGAAGAAAAGTAAGATGGTAAAGATACATGTGAGAATGGATAAGCACTGTACTTCAGAGTTGTGTGTGAAAGGAAAAAAATAAATGAGAGGGTGGAAGGAGTAATATGCTGAGTGAACTCAAATCAGGAAAGTAGGCTGGCTAATGCCTAGTCCTACTGCATACAAGCCTAAATTGGGAGAGGAGTGGCTGGAGATCAGCCCTGCAGAACAGGATCTGGGGTTGCTGGATGACAGAAGGCTCGCTGTGAGCCAGCACTGTGTCCAGGCAGCTGAGAGGGCAAACTGCATCCTGAGGACATCAAATACAGTGCAGCCAGATGGTCAGAGGGATTATCCTGCTGTATTCAGCAATGGTGTGGCCTGAGCTGTGCTGGGCCATTCCACTTGAGGACATGCCGGTCCTTGATTGTGTCCAGAGGAGGCCAACAAAGCTGATGAAAGGGCCAGCTAGCATGTCCTGTAAGGAGTGGCTGAGAATCCTGGACTGGTATCATTGAAGAAAAGGAGGCTGAGGCTGACCTCATTGTCTCTACAAATTCCTGAAGGGGAGGGGAGGGGAGAGGAGAAGGAAGTGCTGAGCTCTTCTCTCTAGGATTCATGGAGATGTTTCAAAGTTGCATCAGGGGAGGTTCAGACTTGAAATAGGAAACAATTTTTTTGCTAAGATGGTTATGAAACCCTGGAACAGGCTTACTAGAGTAGTGTTTCATGTTCCATTGTGCTTGTTTTGGCTGGGATAGTGTTAATTTTCTCCACAGCAGCTGTCACGGGGCTGTGTTTAGGATTCATACCGAAAATAATGTCGATAACACAGGGATGATTTTTCTATTGCTGAGCAGGGCTTACACAGAGCCAAGGCCTTTGCTGCTCCTCACCCACCCCACCAGCAAGGAGGCTGAGGGTGTGCAAGGAGTTGTGAGGGGACACAGCTGGGACAGCTGACCCCAGCTGACCCAAGGGGTATCCCACAGCATAAGGCATCATGCTCAGCATATAGAGCTGTGAGAAGAAGGAGGATGGGGGAGAAATCCAGAGTGCTCCACGCTCCTGGAGATGGCTGAGCACCTGCCTGCCTATGGGATGTGGTGTATGAATTCCTTGTTTTGCTTTGTTTGCAGCTGTGAGTTTGTTTTACCTGTTAAACTCTCAACCTATGAGTTTTCTCCCTTTTACTGTTCTGATTCTCTCCCCCCATCCCATGGCAGGAGAGTGAGTAGGTGTGTTTGGGGTGCTTAGTTGCTGGATGGGGCTAAACTACAACCAAGCCTGTCAGTTTTAATATTTTCTCATCCCAGAATTGTCCAGGCGGTTGGACTAGAGGATCACTGTAGATACCATCCAACTAAAATGATTCTATTCTATTCTATTGCCCATGAGATGGCATTTGACACTCCCTCTTTCCTCCCACAGATTCATCTCATTTGTTAACAAGTACCTTGTCCTTAAAATGAACTCAAGCTCATTCATTCCCATTTATACTACGTAGGAATAATTTGATTTTGAAAATAACATTTTTATTCAGTTCAGGCCAAATAAGTCCCTAGCAGGACTCTGAATAAAATAGTATTCAAATAATACCAAAAAAATATTTAGGTTCCTAGCTATTGTTGCCATAATTTCTGGAAATTATTGACTGGGATTTTATAGCCAGAAGGGAGGAAAAATATTAGAGTATAGAAGAATTTTGTCATCACATGAGGATCACGTGCATTTTAATGCAATTAAAAAAAAATATAGACCATTTTAAGAAAATAGCATTTTCTTGCATTAAAACAGAATAAAACAGGCAAGAGAAAAGAAAAATCCCTATTGCTTAATTAAAATATATGTCCACATACTGCAAGCTAAAACCGGAAATAAAATCCTGTAGCTTAAAAGTCAAATAAGAGAATTTCTTTACATTGTGCTTCTCCCCAAAAAACTTGTCTTTAATCCAGTGTCAGAGCAGAAATCTCTCAGGACATTGAAACATACAAACATTTTTTAAAGTAACTCAACACCTTGGCCTGAAAAGGCTGGTGAAGTCTAACATACCAAAATTAGTACAAAAGTGTCTTTTTAATAACTATGGTATGCTTAAGAGACAAGCATTTTTAGCCTTCCTATCATTCCTCAGGACACAGCTAAGCAAGGATTTTACAGACATTAAAGAATAAAGCAAAACTCTTCAGTTTTGTTCTTTAGCTTTCTGCTGTTTAAAAACTGGAGGGATAAAAATGTTTCAAGAGAAATGTACTTAAACATTCACAGGTGTTCAGAAAGTGAACAATAGTATCCTTAAGCCTAATTAGGTTTACAAACCAAAGTCCCAATGGCCAGCATGAAAATTACTTATTTACTTTGGACCGATAGATTTTCTACTTGAATTCTTAAAAGCTTGTTTAAAATACTTCACTGCAGACTGTGATGTAATTGTATTATAAATACAATTTTTAATGCAGTTTAATGCAATAATGCAATTCTTAAACTAGCCCTGTTTAAGAAGCAGAGAAAATTGTTAAGGGCCGCAAGAGTTTTTAAGTTTGCAGTCATCCTTTCTGTTGCCATGTTAGCCTTCTATGTAGACAAGTGAATTTGAAAGAGGTAATTTCAGTGCTTTGAAAAAAGTGTTCTGTCAATTTCCATTATATGCATTTAAAAGTCATATGAGAGAAAAGAAGAATAAAAGTGCAGAAGTCAATTTAAAACTCTCTTGATATGGTGTCGAAACATGCTGAAGATGGATTGGTCATGATTAAAGGTGAAACCCTTTTTATCCTCACCGATTAGTCATGTATGTAATATAAATTAATCCTTATTTAATGATGTCTAGGTCATTAGAATCAAATTTGCATAGACATAGATAGATAGACAGATATGTATAATTAGTGTTACAAAACCCCAATGTTTATGTGTGAAATGAAGGTCAGAACTAGAGTCAGACACAATTTTATTAATAAAGAGATGCCAGGGTTTTTATTGATATACTGCCCAGAGTATTGCTGTGATAGTTTCAGCATTAAGGCTCTTGGAGAGGTTGATAAAAATGTAAATTATTGCTTTTCTTGCTTGGGGAGAATGACACAGTCAATGCTCTGTAAAGACAAACTTTAGGGGAACAGAAAGTATTGCCTGCTGAGTCACTCAGTACTCTGCCTCCTGGAGACAATAACTTCTCATTGGGGCAGGCACAGCAGTCTGTCCCATGGTCAATCACAGTCAGGAGGAAAAATTAAATAAATAGGAGGCTAGAGGGGAAGCGACCTCTTCCTTTAAGTGTTTAGAATAACTTCTGTACAAAACATATTTTGCCTACAGCAACAGAGAGAAAGACATGCCCCAGATTCAGAAAACTACCCACGCTGTTGTGTAATTCTCTGTTCACAGCCCTCAATGAACTTAGTCAAACCTATACATTTGTTTTCAGGTACTGCCAAGAGCAGGACTTTTAGAAATTCCGTGAGACAGTGGCAGTTAGTCATACATTTCTCTGGCTAATGTACTGAGTTTAGTCATGGAGGTGTTTTGTCTGTGTTCACCCAGGGGTCTTTTCAAGTGCCAAAAATCTCTGCTGATGGGCTGGAGAGAAGCCTATCCTATTCCTCTTCATGTTTCTCCTAAAGAAGATGAGTAGGCCTATTGCTTTGTGCCACAAGTTGCATTTTAAGAAGACCAGGGATTGTAGGGTGGTCTGTCATGGTCTGGCTGATTTTTAAGTGCAAAAAGGAAAAAGGAGAAAGAAATAGAGAGGACTAACTCCTACCTTCAGAAACTACTCTGATTAAGTTTTCTGTCTGTTCCAGGTAGGTCATCTGAAGAAGCTAAGAAAGAATATTTGTTTAAAGACCTGAACAGAAATAAGACTGCAGTTAATGACACATTACAAATTCCTCAGGACTTAAAGAAACCAGCTATAAAAAGTTCTAGAATTATGTTTTAGACTTGAACTGCTCAAGGATCTTGAAAACAGATGATATGGTTTCAATTCATGTAAAGAATCTGCTTATGATAACCAAAAATGAAACTGAAAAGTAGAAGCTGGCACTTGAGTCATAGGTAGAAACTTGAACTGGTGGAACAGCTAATGGACATATTTCCTTTGTTACTTTCATGGATGGGAAAAAAAAGGCCATTCTTCCCATTATTCTTACACTTCCAAAAGCAGTAACAAAAAAAGAAAAAAATTAGTTTTAATTCAGCTCCCCAGAAGAATACATTTCAGTCAGCTAGTCTGCTTTTGACACAGATATAATTCTGATAATAACTCTGGAGAAGTCAGAACACTAGACATACGTGTGATCAATCTATTCATGACTGTCTGACTGAGCAATTAACTAAGTGCCATGTGAAAGAAAAGGTATTAAGAATATGAAAGTGGTGGTTTCATGTTAGGTTTTTTTCACATAATTACCTTTTTTTTTGTACCTGAACCTCCAAGCACACAACTTAAACCAGAAAGAAATAGGAATATACCATTTTGCCAGAACAAAGGAGAACATCATTATTTATAGCAGAATAAATTAAGTCACCACTCATCTGTCTTGTTTTTTGCCTCATCTCACATCTAAGTTTCAGTTTCCTTCATATAACATCCTAGCCTTCTGTTTTAAGGCTTTTCCTTTTGTTCATGTTTTTTAATTTGAGACAGAGGGTCTTCTAATGACTCAATTACAGAATCCAAGCCACTCAGAAAATGCACTTCAAGAGAAGGATGCCAGAATTTAAATTTATTTATCACCAAAACTGAGGGTGATTTACACATCCAACTCAGCAAGTCAGAGGAATGATGCAATTCTGGAACAGCATCAATCAATTTTCACATCAATTTCTTTCCAGTAATGATAGTGAAAGATCAAAGAAATCTGAACTTATATTTCTATGGTAAGTTTATATGGGATACATGTATCTGTACATATATATGCAGTATAAAATTCTCTCATATAACTTACAGGAACAATTACTTTTTCCCAGTCTCCAAGTCATTGCATACTTTCTCAAGAAGTTATATTTGGTTTGCATTCTTCTTATATAACAGGAAACAAACAAATATGGATACCAATTACTATTCTGGGCACTGAAGTCTTAACTAGGAATCTGGTTCTGTTGGACTCTCCCTTAAGTGTCACTGCAGGGACTGCTGCTATGAGATTAATGCCGGCAAGATTTCACTGACATTGGTAACAGAGAGACAACTGAAGAGCCAGGGGCACATTCAAAATCTATTTGAGATGGACCTAGACAATTCAGATCTGAGTCACATTGTTATTTGCTCTATATGCACTGAATCATAAGAATGATGCGTGTACTTACAAAGAAACTTAAAGCTGTCTGAGAGGGAAAAAACAAATTCAGCAGTGGCACAAAAAATTAAGTTGATACTCTGATAGGTTTGGAGGTAGAAAATGTAGGGTGGTCAAAATGACTCTCAGGTTAGTTAAGAACAACAAATAAATTGAAGAAAGCTAAGAAATAATGCAATATACAATTGATGCAGCAGTGTGTAGTTCACATAAAAGTTAATCTTCTGATATACCATATCTTTTTGAGAAAGCATAGTAGAAAAAAAATTGTTTGTAAAGTGGCAGCTGATTTGGCAGGTTTGGTCCCAATGTTACCCTGTCTTCAGACGAAACGAGTGGGGTTGGGAGTCCCTGACAGAGCTTCTCCATCCCTTCTGTCATGCAGCCTCACTCAAAATCATTGCCAGTGCTGCCTTTTGATAACCTGCACTTCTCCATGCTGTGAAAAATGTGAAGAACGTTCTGCACTTCCTATTTACTCTTCTTGATGCTTTACTATAATGAGTGTAGAAGCAGAACAATCCTTTCTGTGCTATGGACTCTATCCACCATCCTAGGGGTAATGAGATGTAATACAATTTCTCAGCTGCAGATTACTTGCAAACTGCCCCATGAAGCCTCTGAATGCTTGATTACTAGAAGAGTCCTCTCCTCCCTGCCATTTATTCTTAGTATTACAGACACTGTCCAATTGCACAAGATAAACTCCTATAATACTGTATACAGGAAAATATTGTCTTCCTTTTATTTTCTTAGGAGCTTTCTTATAGCAGAAGTGCTGAATATTTAATTTCTAAGATGCATGAAAAGAAGGAAGGAGCAAACAAGCATTCAAAAAAAGGACTGAAGTTGCTGTCCTACTAGGGTGTAAGAACAAATATTTTTGTTTATTTAAAAAAAAAATAAAAAAAACACAACAAAACCCAGGATAAGATTTCAAACCCATGTTTCTCTTTAAAGAGAAAGGATGTGGCAGTTTCTACTATTAGCTGAAACCAAAGCACTGCCAGGCTGATGAAGGGCCTGGGAGTCCAGCTAACTGGAACTTGTTCGAATGAGAAGGTAACAGTGTCTGTCATACAAGTCTGTATGTCCTCGAGTTGTCCTGGTATATACCATGATAACTCCATCCCTAGCTTCCATTTAGAAGTTTAGAAAGGATAGAAGCTGCCTCTTCTACAGCCCCCACCTTCTGAAGTTATGTAATATCTCATATGGTTTTTGTTTCCAGGGAAACTGATACTCGATTTCTACATCATGACCCAGTACCATAGAAAACTGGGAACAGAGAAACAGAATAAAACTCATAAATATCAGACTTAGACTGCTGTGAGAAAAACCCACAACAAATTCACTTGCAATAGTGTTTTTTTCTGCAGAAACAGCATGCAGCACAGAAAATGCAGAAGTAAGCAGAACATCCTTTCATCAAAGGGATGAAGAAACTGATTCTGAATTGTACTAAACATCCATAATTCCCATCAATATCAGTGTAAATATAATGTAAAAAGCAAGCAAGATTTGAAGGTAGTTCAGCTCTTTTCAGGATTACACAAGTATAATGAAAAAGCTAATTCTTGTGTAAAAATTCAAGAAAAAATTCTTAAAGAATAAGGAGTGGACATTCTAACAAAGATGTCGAGAAAACCCCTAATAATCACAATTCAGCTCTCCCTGCTTTTCTGTTTCCATTTTTAGTCAGGTTTAGAGCAGCTTTTGTCAGAGAGAAGACTATTTTGAAACAACACTGGAGATAACACAGTGTGATGTAAAGTAATATAATTGAAGGAAAGGGATAACTGGTTTTCAAATATACTGATTTTCATCTCCACTCTATAAGACATGACACAAAAATAATGATCAATTACCACTTAATTTATCACTAGCCAAGCAACAGCCCTATTAAGTCCTCCAGTGAATGAGGTCCTGTCAATCAGAAAGGCTCATATCTGCTGAAATTGGAAAGCACAGCAAAAATCATCTATGTTGGTCTAAGGGAATCGAAATTCTACACATAAAAGCAGTATTCGGGATGTTTTCTCTTGGTGCCAAGAGAGCCTTCAAATATCTGTGTGCTGAGAATGATGACTTCTTGCCTGAGCTTCCTAGTTTTGCCTAAGTATTTTGTCCTCTCCACGCTAAGCACAAGAGTCTGAAAAATCCTGAGTTACTGTTTGTAGACTAATAACACTATATGGAAACTGTTTAAAGGCAGACAACTATACCTATTTTTTTTTTAATTGTCATAAATTTGAAAGCAGAACATCTTCGGGACTGAGGACATTTATGAAAATCAAGCAAAACAGCATGCAGTTTCTCATAGTTTCCTGGAACTTGGATAGTGCACACTTAAATCTCAGTTTAAACCTTTTGAATTGTTTAAAATTATTTATGTCTGGAAGCTTACATGCCACCATCTTTTTCCTAGAAATTTCCAAAATTTGGAAAGGCTGCAAAGGTCTTTGGACTTCTCTGAGAATTGTATGGTAGCTGCTGAGCCATTGGTATTAGAAGGGAATAAAATGGGGAGATAAAGTATTGATTGTCAGTGGGCCTTCAAATCCATAGATACTTCTTTCCTTCAGAACAGTTCCACAGAAGAGGAAGGAGGTGTGAAACTTTTGGTCCTTGAGAAGTGACTCTCAAATGCAAAATCAGAAATTTGATTGCCTTTAAAATGTATTAAAACGATAATGAGTGCACAGCAATGATTAAATAGTTTAATAATAAACTAGAGTAGTCAGAGTACACAGACTGAGGGGGAGTTCTTACCAGAATGACTATAATTAAGTACAATTATAATTGTATAATATAAATTATATATTGTAGATAACTACAATACAGAGTTGTATTATGTATTATACAGTACACAATCAATTATGCATCACATAATTTATTATAGTTATAAATATTTATTACTTATTAATAATTATTTTAGCCACATCCATCCTCTTTGACTAGCAGAACTAATTTTTGCTCTATAAGAAATCAAAGAAGTAGGAAGTTTCCACCCAAAAGAGTAAACAATGGCCTTGTCCCGCATGGCCTGCATCCTCCAATGCACAGGTAGAAGGACGGCTGCCCAAATGGGAAACAAATGTGCACTTAGGATGCCAAACATTACTGGAGAGGTTTAGTCAATATGCTGAAAGGCGGTATGGCCAAGCTCAAGTCTGCAGACCACACACCTTGCCTTGCATTATCAACTCTATTGTATGCCCAAGCATTTTTTTACTTCTCTGGGCCTCTGTTTCCAATCTGGATGACAAGAATAATGATATTGATCACTCTTACAAGAAAATTTTACATGCGTGATAAAAGAAATCCAAGGTGACACTATTACTGTTGTTTTTCTTTTGAATAGGTTTCAAAGGAAGAGCCCCACAAAAATCAAAGGAACCTGTCCATTTGAACAAGGGTGTCTTAGCTAAAACAGAAGCCACATGAATGTTTCTGGAATTTTCTCTTCTTCTATATTCCAGATATTACATATATATTGTTTCAGATATCACTGGTTAAACAAAATAGTTCAGCACAACTTGAAGAAACCATACCTCCATTTTATATTTCTGTGGTATATTTTTAAAAGCAAAAAGTGTTAGTTATTGCTGAAATAATTATAAATCACTTCTTAAGAGACATGTTACTGGTCTGTTCTGAAAAAAAAGAATTGTTTTGGATGAATTTGGCCCACACTCTAGTTCTGAAAACATCTCACGTGACCAGTTCTCAAAGTTAGTGCTAAAAGAATAGTGATATATCTCTAATATGACACATTCCAGTGTCATAGTATTCTGGTTTGCACAGTTTATATTGTGGTGATTTCAAAATCAGTGGGTGCCAGGTATCTGCTAAAGCCACTTTATCACTCCCTTCCACAATTGGATAGGAGACAGAAAATACAGCAAAATGGTCATGGGTTGGGGTAAGGACCAGGAGAAATCACTTACCAATTACCATCACAGACCACACAGACTCAGCTTGGGGATATTAACTGAATTTACTACCAAAAAAATTAGAGCAGGATAATGGGAAGGAAAATGAATCTTCTCCCCATCCCTCCCTCCTTCACAGTATCTACCTCTTGCCCCAGCAGTGCAGGGAGACAGATTGTGGGGGTTATGGTCAGTTCATCACACAAAATTTTCTGCCACTGCTCAGGGAGAGAAATACTTCAATGTGAGGTTTCTCCCACAGGAAACAGTTCTCCATGAACTGCTGCAAGCTGGGTCACTCTTCCATGGGGTGCAGTCCTTCAAGGACAGGCTGCTTCAGAGAGGGTCCCACAAGGAGTCACAAATTCTAGCAGGAAACCTGCCTCAGTGCAGGCCACTCTCTCTATGGGCCCACAGATCTCTACCAGGACCCTGCTCCAGCACAGGCTCCCCATGGGTTCACACCTCCTCTATGGCATCCACTTACTCCAGTGTGGGTCTCCTCCATGGGCTGTGGGTGTATCTCTGTTCCACCGTGAGGCTCCATGGGCTGCAGAGTCACATCCTGCCTCTTCACGATCTGGAACAGTGGCTGCAGGGGAGTCATGGCTCTGGTGCTTGGGAGCACCTCTTGCCCCTCCCTCTCCACTGACCTTGGTGTCTGCACAGCTGTTCCTCGCATGTTTTCACCCTGCTCTTCTCTGGCCGTAATTACATTGGCACAAATTTTTTTACCCCTTTTTAGATATGCTATCACAGAGGCATTACAACCATCTCTGATTGGCAAGGTTTAGGCCTTGGAGCCAACACAGATTGAGTCTGTTGGACATGGACAAAGTTTCCAGCAACCTCTCATGAAGCCACCTCTGTAGCTCACTCGTTACCAAAACTTGGGCCTGCAACTCACTGAATCACTTGATAAAAGACTTCATGCACACTTAAGTAACTCTTCTTCTATATTGATTACTCAAGTGGAGCATTCTACAATACCTTGGTTATGTATTAAATTTGGTGGAATGCCATTTGGAGTTAATGTGTAGTCAACAACCCAAGGCAGAAGTAAAAACAAAAAAAAATCTCCTTTCCCCTCTAGATGACCTGAAGACAGGGTTTTTATATAAAAACTTTGAAAAAGGTGGTAGCAGAATGGTGGCTGCTAATATATTTATGTTATAAATAAGTATTATATCTAAACACTTGTACTCTAAATATAATTTTATATATTGAGTATACATATATATGTAAATATATACATATATATATATATACTCATACATACAGATGCACATACATATTTCTGACCAGTAATTGGATTTGGTCTTAGAAGGCTTTTATAACCTTATTGATTATATACCAATAAATATTTTTTAAATGGAAGAAAGTGACACAGGCAGAATAATAATTCATCAGTTTCAGTCCTAACTGTGGCTTTTCATTTGCATTTTCACAGTGCATTCCATGGAATCATAAAACATAGAACATTCTGAGCTGGAAGGGACTCATTAGGATCATCAAAGTCCAGTTCCTGTTCGTAAGCAGGACCGTCTGAAGAATCACACCATATGTTTGAGAATATTGTCCAAATGCTTCTTGAACTCTGTCAGGTTGGTGCTGTGATGACTTCCCTGGGGGGCCTCTTCCAGTGCCCAAGCGCCCTCTGGGAGAGGAATCTTTCCCTGGCATCCAACCTAAACCTCTCTCGACATAAGTTTGGGCCACTCCCTTAAGTCCTGTCACAGTCACCAGAGAGCAGAGATCAGTGCCTGCCCCTCCTCTTCCCCTCACAAGAAAGCTGTAACTGCAGTGAGCTCTCCCCTCAGTCTCCTCCAGGCTGAACAGACCAAGTGACCTCAGCTGCTCCTCATATGGATTCCCCTCAGGGCCCTTCACCATCTCCATTGCCTTTCTTTAAATGTTCTTTAACACCTTAATATTGTGGAGCCCAAAACTGCTCGCAGGACTCAAGGTGAGGCTGCCCCAGTGCAGAACTGAGTGGGGCAATCCCCTCCATCTCCCAGTTTTGATGCACCTCCGGACATGGATGGCATTTCTGGCTGCGAGGATGGCATTTCTCATACTGCTGACTAAGTATGAGAGTTCCTATGAACTGGGAAAGGCCAAAGAAATTCTGATTTTAAGAAATCCAACAGAGATCTGAAGTGCTACCTTTCCTGTGTTGTACAGAGCTATCTAACATAACAAAAATATGTTTAGTACTGCAAGAGAGGTTGCATTGCAGAGTACAGTTGTACACTCAAAATGCAACTAGATGCTAATGAATAAATCTGTTTTGAGCATCATACCTGTACTGCTAGACTGCATCTAGCATCTGATCAACATAGCTTTTAGCTGACTTAGTATTCTGATATTCTTAAGGGTATTTATAACCTCTAATACTGCCCTGACTGGCAACAATTACACATCCCCATATAGAGAATAATACATTTCTCTTTTGCCTCACACAAAAAAACCCCTCAA
>VYXF01004884.1:52396-91142 GCA_013397295.1 Polioptila caerulea | reverse complement strand
AAAAAAAAAAAAAGCAGAAACAACTGCAGAATTAGTGTACATGAGATTTTCTACTGATCAACAACAGGAGAGAATAGATAAAATTTCTTCAGGATTTAAAACACCGTAACAATGGGTTAATGGTATCAACACAGGCTAATAATATTTCCTTTATTTGCCTTTTTGTATATAACATGCACTGAAGAGAAGAAACTAAACTTTATTGTCTTATTGCTGCCAATACAGTTAATTTGTGTTTAGGTACAGTGTAACACCCATGGTGTAATTGGCAGCACTGACATATGTCTGCACGCTGTGTGTCCATAATGACCCAAGCAGTGCTTTTGCCTGCACTACTCCACCTCTGCCAGCTGCATGATGGACTCCTGCTGGCAGGAGTCCCTTTCCAACTGCTTGGCACTGACCCTCATGGTTCAGTGCAAATCAAGCCTAGTATGGTATATCCCTTAAATTCACACTGGTTGGTAGATACCTTCAGGGACAGCACTCAGCTTTCAAAGGCTATTTCTGCCTTTGGTCCTTGAAGGTGAATCATCCGAGTAACTGTGCTTTAGTGCTGAACTCAGAATAGCCAATTTATTCTCCATTTCTCATCCTCTGTCATTTTTAATTTATCAGTTAGATAGCAGATATTGTGAGTGCTCGAGTGAAAGTTTGGGAGTTAAGCCTGAGGATTTCCAAGGCCAAGAGAAAACATAATGCTGTTCTGCTAAATCACCCAGGGAAGCCAACTGAAACTGCAGAACTCATTACCTGACCTAACTTAAAGTTTTGTGTTGCTTCCTTGAGCTAATTAACTAAGTGTCTTTAGAGATCATCTGAATAAAACATCAACCACAGCAGTGAGAGCAAAATGAAACTACTCCATGCATACACAGCTTTCGGGTGTTCTCTCTTTTAATACACTTTTAACCCAACCTTCTACGAATTACAACTTTTATACAAGTGCATACTGAATGATCTACTTATTTTTTTTCTGAGTAAAAACAAAAATTAAAAAAATAAGTCTGTCAAGCTTGTGTGCCTGTGTGTGTATGTATGTAAATAAACTAAAACATTCAGCTGGTAATTGGAGTTGGGGATTATTTTTTACAGATTGTTTTCAGGTGGAGCCCAAGCACACTATGAAGGTGAAAATGTATGCATCTGTGTTAATAGCTGCTGGTTTCATCAATGCTGTCCAACTGGTTAACCAAAGACTCAGGTAGCTAGCAGGAAAGCTGCCAGCTTTCATTAGTAGCTAACATAGAACAAGAAGCAGCTACTGGAGAGAGGTGGTCTAGAAAAACAGGAGAAAGGAGAAATGGATGTATCACATCTTTATGTTCCATTTCTAGTGCTCATAATATTTAATTTTCCTTTGTTCAGTTTCACTCAAACACATATCACATGGTGCATAAGTAAGTTGTTCTTTTCTTAACAGTGATATTGTCGGTCAAATTTCCTTAGAAGATGATTCCATGTCTTGTCAGAAAAAGTCATAGAATCATAGAATGGTTTAAAGATAATCATATATTATTTATATTTTCATGCCTTAGATGAGAAAAAAATTACTTCCATAAACTTCAACAAGGATATTTCCTCACTTATTAGTCAAGTTCTACTTTTTCATTGTTATTTTTGTTACTACTGTTTAGTATTTTATTTTGTTTGGTTGGGGTTTTTTTTTGTTTTGTTTTGTTTTTAAGATACTGTCATGATTAAAGTTTTCATAAAACCCAAGAGAAGTTCTAACAATAAATTCTGAGAAATCATCCATGGTCCAGTAAGCATGATAATCCTTTCACTTATGGCAAAACAAATGACTCAGTCTATTCCGTAAATGAAGATCACCCTTGACCTGAGCTAGCTCTTTCATTCCATCTGAAGAGTATTTATATGCATTTGAATGACAAATGCACTATGGAAATCATAACTTGTTATAGGATAGATATGAAATACAGATACTTGTCAGCACAGACATGAGAAATAATTTCATACAAGATGCCAGGGCTAATGAAGATGATGTTTCTTTCTTCTATTTGTAAGATAAATAGCAATGGCAAATAGCACTACAAATGGTCCTTACAACTAGTGTTTTTCAGAGTCTGTTCAGTGAGGCAGAAAAAGTTTCAGTTTCAGCTGGTTGATGTGCACTTTGATTGCTGACCGTTGAACTCCAGGGAAATAAGAAAAGTAGAATGAGAGCAGAATTCAAGTGGCCTTCTCTCTGCTGAAGTGGCAGAGCCCATGAGTCTAGCCATTGACATAAGAGAAAAGCTGAGGTGTTGCACAGGCCTGATCAATCACAGAAAGTAGAACAGTCACATCTAAATTCAATTTCGAGGGCTGATCTTTTATATTCCCCCAAAGTCTCTAATTGCCAACACACTTATTCCTTCATTTGCAGTAAATATTCTCTTGTGAAAATCCTTTTACTCATCAACTAGCTCCTAGATGTGATCTCAGTCTACCAAAATAGTGCTGAATTGAGATTTTGATAAATCTTAGCCATCTAAGCCATCACTAATATCACAGGTCTTGTTTAATTAAACACCTCTTATTTAATACCTTTTGCCCATCCCAGTTATGAAAGTTTTTAACGTTGTTTACAAATGCTACTTAAGTTTTAGACATGACGGAACAGAAGGAATGCCTGCCTAATGTCCTGTGACAGGTGGAGGTGGCTGGAGACAGCCCAGACTCAGAAGTGGGTAAAGGTGGAGCCTTGTTTCTTAAGAGTAGCTGCCCTTGAGCACTAGAAAGAAATAAATTAAGCCCTAGTAAATAAAAGGAGTACAAGGGAGATAACTTATGCCATTCCCTGTACACCAGACTGAACTGGAGGTGAGGGGAAGGAAAAAATCCATTGTCACCAATTCATACAGTGCCTTTATCTGATCCTGGGCCAGAGCAACTATCTGCTCTTTAAGAAGTTATGTCAATCAATACCAAGGTGATTCTTAAGATACCTTGACACCAGCAGAACTTTAGATGTGAGATGTAAGGCTGGCAGAACAGAGGTAAGCTGAAAGTGGGATGACCACCAGGAAAGCTGGTTTAGCTCTACTGGAACATAAAGTCCATATTTGCCTTTGTGGCGGAAAGTGGGGAAAAAGCCACAAACTGCAAAGCAAAGGGAATGGTATTAGAATATTTTTCATTAAGGTCTCTTCAAATGCAAAACTGATTTTAATTCTGGCATGTTTGTTGTGCCTTTTCTTTGCTTTCTTCTGAGTTCTAAGCTCTCAAATATTTTTGTATGCAAAAAACATAAGTGAACTGTAAGATTAATTAATTTTATTTTTTTCAAATTATTATAGGAGAAAAACAAGTGTCATTTCAATTTACTAAAGGAGAAGAGAAAAAATATATTAGTAAGATCTGTTTTCTGACACACCACTTTCTGACCTCTTTTCTGACTTCTGGCTGGCAGTATCACATAAATGTTAAAGATATACACGGCCAAAATTTAAAATACTGGCATCTCAGCTATCTTTGCATTATTATTCCTTACTGACTTGCTATGTCTGTCTCCAAAGATACCATTCTCTGTAAGTAAAATGGCCAAATGACTGGAATTGGAAATAATAATAAACTACTTGTAATTCTTCTAAATGATTACAAATCCTGAATCTCATTTGACAAACTTGTTTATTCACTCAAATTCAGAAGCGTATGGAATGCTGCTCTGGAGCTTGTACACACTGTAACAAATCAGGATGCAAATAACAGTTTGCAGTAAAGCAGTTCATTGTCAAAGTTTAGAAGCATGAGAAAAATAAAAAATAAGGAACTGATGTAGGTATTGTGATCTGAATATTAGTTTTGCCTTCCCAAACTATGCATTCTGCACACATCTGCAGTTTCACAAAGCTCAACTGTTAGCTCAGCTCAACCCTTCAGATAAATGCTAGTAGAACAGTATAAACCAGCTGAACTTTATTATCAGGAGCATAAAGGGGCTCAGAACAAGATTAGCTGCTACTGCTGCTGTTAAGTAAAAAAACCCCAAACCTCAAAACCACATGCACCAATACACGCACAGATGTTTAATCTGTGAGAAGAATGAGGATGTATTACCTGAAAGCTGAAAGAGCCATTAAAACATGATATTTCTGGAATCAGGAGCCACTACCAGAGGAAAAACTAGAAAGAAATGACTAAAGAAAGGATAACTTAAAGCTCTTCAAGGTTAATCAGTCGTAGAGTTCTATATAATGATATTGTTACTGTGTAAAATATACTGTGCCATTTTCATATTTTATCTACATTATAATAATAATAATGATTTTTTTCTTAGCTTTCACCTCTGTCATGCCATATCATCACAAATATGTAGCAGGAAAATGTTGTGTAAGAAGATCTGATCTTGAAGACCTTTTTAACACTATCAAAACAAAGATGGAAGATGTAAAGTAGCCTGCACCTCTGATTTTCTGTGGCTTTGAAGAAAATCAGAAACAGAAGTCTTTCCTGCCCTCCCTAGTCTTTGTCAAAGAGCCAAGCTAAGCGACAACTCCAGAAAGTCAATCTAATTCAAAAAGGCTAGACTCTGACAGTCATGATTAACAAAGCATCCATTTGGTGGAGACGTGACGGATGACTAGAGTGATCCTTCCAGAAAAACAAACAGTTCATTTACAAATTACACTTCATTAGTTTGGAGAAGACTAATCTAATTGCAGATGGCAAATTGCAACTAAGCTGCATAATTTTAGTGGAAGTACCAGTAAAACTTATTTTTCACTAAAACTACAAGTTTAGAGGTGAATGGCTCCCATCACACCCCAAACTGAAATTAAGTAATAAATTATTATAGCCTAGAGTCTTAAAACAAGTTTAATGGGACTGGGAAGCAGAACAAAGATGTTTCAGGAGCACATGTACTTAGCTGTATTGCTTACATTTTTAAAAATATCCATAATATTGCTAGGCCTATTAGTGATACAGAGATGCTTCTGCAGAAGGGTGACCAAAAGTTTATGGTCAAAACCAAATGCACTCCTCAAATTAGAAGATATTGAAGGGAACATGAAATTTCAGATAAAAGTTTTAGGAAATTATTTTTCAAGCACAGGACTAATTTAACAGGAAAGAAATCCAGCAGATTTTGAGAAAGTTGTTAATATAGTTCAAGGTCCTGCCTAATAAATTCCCTTCTAGAAGTGAATTAATTATTAATACAGGTGTTGACACCTTCAATAAGGGACAAAAGGCATTCTTACAAAACAATTATGCTTAGCTGGTTTGTGAAAGTATAATAAGGAGAGATTTGAAATGGGGCATTTTTGTCAAAGAATAAATGTAATCATAAAGGTGAGCTATTCTAGATTAGTGCATTTTCATTTTTTTAAAAAGCTTAGAAGAACTGGTTTTATCCCAATCTTGAGAAAGAAATTCCTCCTGGGTCTGTGACATTTTTCTAAATGAATATACAAATCAAAATTTTTTTTCTATATCTGTGAAACTGTCTTTCAGCTTCAGAATTACAATGGCTTAATCTTTTCTTACAGATTTCCATAGCCAAGAATCCTTTCCATATTTCCTGCACAAAACCAATGACATCTAAGTCATCATATTGACCCTGCTGTGTCAATTCACTTTAGGAAAAGCAAAAGGATACAGAAACTGGAGTCTGAGAATTCTGATAACAGATGACACCCTAACAAGTGATGACGTGACAAATTATTAATAATCCACCTGCATCTCTGAAGACATAATGATGTAAAAAAATAGTGGTATACCACCAACACAAGAATTATTTTCTTTTCTTTTTCTATTTTTTTCAGGTATTTTGTCAATTTTTGATAGATTTTTAAAATTCATTTACTTGAAACTTCTCTTCTTATGAGTTAAAAAACCTTTAATATCAAGCAGGCAAAACCCACAGGAATAGGCAAAGCAAAGTAAGCACAGAGAACTAAATGTAATCACTTATAACGTGTGACATTATGTTCATTCGTGCTGGTGTTTCCTTTGGTCAAGTGGCAACTTTGGAGTTCCTGAAGTAAACTAGCAGTGCTGTGCTAGTGCTACATATCACATTTGTTTTTAACAATACTGCCACAAAAAAAGAAGAAAGCAAAAAAGAAACAGATTCTTAACATTTAGGCAAAACCAAATAAAACCCCAAAACCCCTCAAGATTTCCCAAACAAACCAATCAACCAAACCAATAAAAACAACCCAACCCCAAAGAAACCAAAAAACCAAACCACCAACAATCAAAATGAGAAACAAAAACCCGAAAAAACCCCTGCAGGAAGCCTCACTGGGAAGGACTGATTCATTATGTCAGCTCCTCAGGGGTTTCTAAAACAGATTTGGCAGGGCAGTGACTTTCTGACATGACTCAGGTTGTCGAACCAGTGATCAAGTGATTTGTGTTGTGACAGTTCTCTACAGGTCAGTTCTAGGAAATGAAACTATTTCTGATTAGCAGGAAATAACGAGACAATGGCAAGGTCAGAGAGTGGAGCAGACATGAAGACATAAGGGAAACTAGTGATCAAGAGATGGGTTTTGTAGCCCTGTTTCCAACCAAAGAGTTCTAATTTATGGTCCGCTTACACTTCTCTTACATAGAATCCACAATGTCTTTTCAAGCATTAAATTCAAAAATGAAAGCGGAGATTTTTTTATTTTAAGGAGATAAATTTAACAACATTCTTATGCATCTTTAGTGTATGCTAATGAGATTACAGAGATAGTAAAAATATGAGACCAAACTAAATTCTAAAAAGAGAAAATTATGCAAAGTTATGACAACTGGTAAGGAAGATATCTTTGCAGATACAGTACAAGCTACAATTATGGTAATACACAGAAAGTCTAGTTTGGAAACCCTAGTATTTTCCACTTAGGAGCTTCGAGTACTGGTCAGCCTAAATGCACAACATATAAAAACCATAGAACTTTATCCATTCCAGGTCAATTAGAAGAGTGTATGTTAACTGGCTTGTCTAAAACTTCACCATGCAGCTGGAGAAGAACCTCTCTTTGAAACTGTGGGAGCATTGAAAAAATGGACTTCAAATACAGCTGAATTCTATCTATCTATTAAGTCATGTCAGAATCTTAAATACCTCTATGATACCATTCAGCTGCTTAAAATGCCATTGATTATTACAGATAAAATATTGAGTTCCAAATTCCTTTTTGTTTGCTTGCAAACACTATTCACCTTATACAAAAAATGTGTGTTGAGCATGTGAGCTTGACTGGGAATGTCATATATGCAGTGCAGCATAATTCTGTCCTGTAGATTTCATCATATTTGATTTACTTATTTAAATAATATTTCTAATCTTTTCAAATCTGCTTGAAAAGATGGTGCAAATCTCAAAAATAGAGTCAATTCTATGATTACTACACTTGGAAATTTCTCTTTACGCATGGAAAATTATATCCATGTAGAACCCTTGAAAGTGGCAAAATTGAAAGTGGCAAATGTAAGAGTGAGGACATATTTACTCTGGTGCACCCACTTCATCTACTATTGCAAAAGATTATCTGTCAGTGGCTGATGTGGACACATGTCCTTCACTAAGTAATGTTTTTCTACTTTATATGGGAAGGAATGTTCATTTCTTAGTAGTAGGAAGAGATCACAGTCATGTTACTCCTAGAACTATTGCCATGCCTAAGGTGATATATCACTCAGTTTTTATATTACAATAGATTCAAGGATTGAATTTGCTTGCAAGTATCATATTTCATAGTTGAAATATAATAGAATGATGTTTTCCCTGCAGAATAGCTCTTAATACTTTGTAAAGGATTGACTTTCAGAGGTTTTGTGGATGTTACAGAAAACATTGAGATGACAGAGGTATCCCATGACTGGAAGAATCATTCACAAGAGCCAAAATTTGAATCTAAATGGAGGATAATGAATTTAAAGCACAAAGCTTGCAATCTCTACACTTACCAAGACTTTTCTATGCTACAATTAAAAAAAAAAAGTTCTTTTGCAGTAAGATAGAACTTCTCTGTCCAAGGCATTTAGATTTTAACTAAAATGTAAGTCCAGGAAAAGCAGGGGAAATCCACTGCTAGGACTAATATCTTAGTATTATTTCTATTAGCAATATTTCTACTGCTTTGTTTTGCTGGAGACAGGACTTCAAATTGTATGTGATTTACAGTGGCTGATCTTCCGGTAAAAATGAATAAGCCAGGTGAACACAGTGAAGAAATACTGTGGAGGGGATCAAAGCACTTACATAAAACATCAAGCCAGCAGGGACTTCAGGAGGTTCCAGTCCTAACCCCTGCAAAGAACAGGTTCAGCAATGGAATCTGAATGGGTTTCTCAGGAGTTTGTTGCAAGGTGTTTGGAAATCCTCCAAGGAGAAAGGCATCACCACCGCCCTGTGCCCCACATTGATGCCTGGTTGTCCTTGTGGGGAAAAACTTGTCTTAAACATTACAACATTAAAACTTCTCATTTTTTGGCCAATGTCTTTCATTCTCCCACCAAAAATCACTGTGAAGAGCGCATCCCCATCCTTGTGATCAACTTCACCCCCTACTGGGATGCAGTCATGTGCTGTGAAGCCAAATCTGCCCCCAAAACTAGTCCCAAAACCTCCCTTCGGAAGATGAGTGTTCCAGCCCTGCTGTCTCTGTGAGAACCTCCAATTTATTGATATTTCTCTTGCTTTCTGGCCAAAGCTGGACAATGTTTTAGCTTTAGCCAAGCCACACTGAAAGTTCTCCATTAGACCCTACTCTTTCACATGTCACAAATGTGCACCAAGAGGACTTGGTCTATGAATAGTCTTTACTCAGCTTTAGTGAGGCTATGTTGCCCACAAAGTCTTTGGCACCCCTGCCGTTTCTCAGAAGGCTAACATGTTTAAATGACACAACTAATGTTTGGAAAATACGTAAATTTCTTCACTAGAACTGACAGAGCAGCACCAAGTTTCAAGTTAAGAACAGGTGAAAAGCAATGGGCCTAAGTTGAACCAAATTAAGTTCATTAGTTGAACAAATAGAGGAAAAAAGGTAATTAGCACCACTCCACTAGCAATGTGCTTTACACCAGTTAATTAGCCTTTTGCAAAAGTACTACAGAGCTCTGCAGTGCCACAACTATGCAGGTTTTCAGACTGACTTAGAAAGAGCTGTGTAGTGGAGTCATCAGTGTAATGATTTCCCAGAGAACATGACAGGAACGTGGTAAGTGACTTTTTGGAAGTGGAAAGATATGTTTGTTCTTAAAAGATGCTTTTAACTCTTATACTATACAAAAGGAACAAAAGGAACAAAAGGAACAAAAGGCCGAAAGTACTGCTTAGATATGCGTTTGTAATCTAACTGTATAATCTTTATAACAGTGGTATGAAGAACTTTCCCATTTTGAGGGGAAGGTGGATCAGGACTGTGCTTCAGCCGCATTTTTAATATTAATATAACTTTTATAAAATCAGTATTAGCAATACTGTCAAATTCTTCTCAGACCAGCTTTCAATAGAAAAAGATCCTTAAATAAAATTTGAAGACAGGCCAAGCAATAGATGGGAGAAATGCCAGTCTGTAAATACTGTATTTCTATTTCTTGGTTATTTGGAGCATTGTCTGGAGTTAAGACCTATTTATTAGGGTAAGGCTTGAAGCAGAATATATATTACTTTACTGTTACGAAGGAATGCTGCATTGCTTACAGTTTATTTTGCCCTTGGGTGCTGTAATCACTTTTTACCTGTATTAAATCCTTGTGTTTTTGGAATGAAATGCAGGCTCTTGTGCCTTAATGAGCCCCCAAATGTAATTTATAATCAAACATTATGACTCTACGATCGCTACATTCTCTGTTCACACATATCAGTTTATAACACGCAATGCAACTTTATTCCTGGTGGATGTCAGTCCAGCCTATTGGTGATTTCCTAGATTTGAAGTACTTTTAAATGTCTGTCAGTGGCTGATATGGACACATACCCTTCACTAAGTAACGTTTTTGTGCTTTACATGGGCATGTTCATTTCTTAGTAGTAGGAAGTGATATCTTAGAGCCTGATGGAACTATGGGTGTTTGTTTCTAAAGTTCCTCATATTAAAACAAAAGGACCAAAACCTCTAGCTAGGTAAGGCTAAATGTTGCCTAGTAGATAAAGGAGAAAAGGAAAGAAATAGTGATTACATGATGATTCCAAATGTCCTCTGCAACAATTGCTAGCGCTACTGCGTTTTGGTTTCACCCATGTAGGTTTCCAATGCTTTGCACTCATATCAAGGGAGAGCTCACTGATTTTGACAGTACCATGGCTAATACCAAATCTGAAGGATAAGTTTGTGACTATAGTTTCCTTGTTTTTACAGTGCAAAAATTGGAACTTAAAGTGGCACAGCTGCTTAATTAGACAAAGATTGTCACAAAGTTTGAGCAGCTAAGAATAACTTTTACTGTATCTAGTCATCCAATCTCATATTACTTAGTTTGCCTATTTCAACAAAACTTTGTTTAAGGTCATGTAATAAAAATTCTTCAACTCTTTAAAGTTTTTCTGATATTGATGGATCTCCCTATATGTTTTCTGTATAGCAGACATTCCACTGAACATGGTTTTCTGAAGTTATGTTACTGTATGCCATATTCTAGCAATATTTCATCTACCTACAGTGACAGAAATCAAAATCTCCCATAACCTATGATGGTTGTATTTATGAATTAGTGAATTACTGTAGCTAGAAATATTTTCTGTCCTTTCATTATAAATAAGGAAAATCCAGTTAGCTAAGCTATATCACTGTGAATAAATTAAGAGTTATAGACATGACAGAATTTCATCTTTTATGCATGTGAAAAGGATATATGGTTGTGCAATAAGTCAATTTATTTTACACCTCTGTGAAGAACTATCTTATCCTTTTTTCTTTCTGTGTACATAGCAACATATAGTTAATATATATCAAATCACTATTTTCAAATAGAATCTGCAAATATAAATGCTTCAAACAGCCACAGGGGCATATTTATTCCAAAGAGTGAATCCAAAGTGACACAGCTAATGAGTATGTCCTTGAAGGACTGAGGCTGCATTTATGCATATGTAATTTGGTTACGATGGATTCATTAAGGAAAGGCAGAGATGTCCATATTACCTGAAGCCTATTTGAAGAGAACATCTGTTTTGCTAAATGGAGAGCATTTTTGAAATGAGAATGAGCAAGAGACCTCATCTTTGCACATGTAAAGAAAAGAAGGAAGGACTTAAGACAGAGCACTTGAATACCAACATCTGCTAACATGATCTGGTGCAAGAAAATAACCATACAGAAAACGGCATGTTTTCTGGTCTTCCTGGAACAACCCATATATTTGTATGTATAAGTGTGAATATTCACCATGCTGTTATAATCTATAGAAATAAAAATTAAGAGATTTTTCCCTATGCAATGTTCATCTCTATTACTTTCTAATAATTCTCAGGTAGTCCATACCTGTTTGTTTGTTCAATTGTACAATTATTTCAGCATTCTGAGAGAAGCATTCAGAGAGAGGCAAAGACAAAGCTTTCAGGCAGAGGTTCTGCACATGTATGTTGTGTAGCTGCAATGGATCCCAAAAAGACTCAACATTTCAAATGTGGTAAAAATTCTGTATTTTTTAGTTCTGAACTGCTCTTTAAAAAATGCCATATCTGATCTACATTATTCACTGTAAAATATTTTCCTGCAGAGTAGTAAGAAAGAGTTAAAGTTTCCCAGTTCTCTCTTACAGTTTCCTTCATATTCAGGCAGCAAATCACCCAGGGAGGCCTAACCTCATGAAAACCTCATGTTATACTGTGTCCATTACAATTCATTTTATGAAGCCAAGGAATGTGTAAGATATTCCCCCACATTCCTTCCCTATTGCTCTATTGAGACAGGGGATGAATCTTTCATGTTTTAATGGCTATTACTGCTAACATAATGATATTTGCATATATACCAGAGCTCAGATTTTTAATTAAAAATGGGCCTTGAGTAGCAGGACAAGCATTCTATGAATGTGAAAAATTATTTCTTGATTATAAGGTTTTAATCATGAGTCTACCTGAAGCATGACAGGAAATGCATAAATACTTTCTATCTCTTCCTCATAAAATTAAGGTCACTACACAAATTAAGCCTGAGTCATATGTATAAGAGCACAAAGGATGAAAATTTCAGAGGCCCTGCATTTTGGTCATGAGCAGCTGAATACCTGCTGTTTATAGACTCAAGATTTCCCACAACAGCATCTGTTATCCATTAGGCACTTAGACTAAGAGGTAAAAGTAGACAGAAACCAAAGGTAATGTTTGTTTTACAGGCTGAATAAAATAAATCAATTTCTGTTTGATCAATATACCAGAAATAAGAGAAAAACCTCCAAACCTCCAAATTGAAGAAGTTTAATTTACTTTTTGAATTCCATACAAAATGAAGACAAGTCAATACATAGCTTTTCCTGTTCTACTTAATGATTCATCACCCTCTCAATATAAATACACTGTCCTAAAAATACATTATGTATAAGTAAGATGAAGTGGAAAGAGGAATTTGTATTTAATAGCAATAGACTGTGGTAGTGTTTCTGGCAAATAAAATGAAAGAGTAATTGGGCAACCCAAGTAATTGTGCACTTCTCATCCCTTTCCAAGAACATGAATGTATATCATAAACATTATCATCCACTGTATGTTGATGATGCCAAGTCCACTGCATTACTCACTGTTAAACACAATTAGAGAATTAAAAATTGAAACAATTCTAAGCATTAACTAGCTGAATTTGAAAAAAAACCCCAACATTACATACAGGAATCTAGTGGTGGAAAATGTAGCTGTGGTTTATCTCAATTTCTTTGTGGTTTGCTTCGCATTTTGTTCCAACTCCTTGATCTTTATTTCTTAAAATTCAGGTATAGAAAGCAATATGGTAAAATTTTTAGTCCTTCATCTTAACTTCAGGCGGGGAGCAAAATTGAGACTCCTAATTTCAACTTTGAGCCATCATACTGTTTTTCTCTTTTCTAGAGCATGTCCTCCTACTTGAAAATATTTAATTCCTTTTCTTTCCCTTGGAGAGACAACCTCCCCATTTTGTTAAGGTAGAGGAAAAGTCCCCTTCAACTAGCTGCCTGGACTGAAGAGAATTATGTTACTTTTTAAAATGTGCATCTTCCTGTTATGTGATGAGAATTTTAATCAATCTATTGATCAATTATTGACTGAACAGTGAATTTCTAACCTACAGGACTTTTATTTCTTTCATCTTACAACCAAGATATATACTTCCTCCTGTTAGATGCACTACTGCAATGATGGAAAGCCTAGGAAAATCATCAATAAGTGAAAAACTTTTGTTTCATGGATTAAAAGGCACAGCAGACTTCTGTTAAATACACTGTGAAAGGCATAACTGTACATAGAAAAAATATTCCCATCAGGCACCTGGGGCTGGCTGCCTCAGGCCTTTGCTAAGAAGTCAAATATCATCCCTCATATGGGAAGCTCTCCCTGCATTCTCAACTGTGATTCTGATCACTGTGCAGTCACCATCTTGAAAGGCTGTTTTTGCCTGTTATCTGTTCCAAATTCTTCTGAAGTTCACTCACTTTGTGATTGGCATCTCTTGCCTCTAACACAACTTCATCAATAAGCTCTTAGCACTAGACTAACCAATGTGGTCTCACCCCTCTGCAAAAGAGAAGTTCCCTCTGCCCCTGCTTTTATGTTCTTTTTCTCTCTCCAGACTCAGCCACTGATTCTCAAAGAAGTCTTAAATCTGATGACTTCAAAATGTTAAGAGAGGAGAAAGGATGGTCTCCATAAAGCGAAGTTCTTCTGAAGTACTGGTGGATAAAGCACTTGATCTTTGTTTCAAACCTGGCATACATAATCATACAAAAATTGTTTTACTAGTCTTGGAGTAGAAAAAAAAAATAAATCCAAGAACTGCTTAATGTTATTTTAGCAGCATTACTGAAAATGAGGGAACACACAGGAAGCCTAACAAACAAATTGAATTACAAAAAGCAAGTAAGCAGAGAATTACTTAGAATTACTGAAAAATGTTAAAAGCTTTTTAGAAGCATTTTAATATAGCATACATTACATCCAGGATCAGATTTTTACCATTTGAATTCTAAATAATACATGAATCACCGGTTTACCAAATTGTTTTCAGTGAATTCAGTTTTCTAAATGAACAATGGCAGATTAAGACAGAAGGTTAGGAAAGAATTGTACATACTCAGCTGCACATGTATCTCAGGGAAGACAACTGAAAGTATATGATTGATAGGAAAAAGAAATAAAAGTATCTTACCAACCAGCAAACAATTTTGTTTAGAAATAGTGATTTGAGGAAAAGCACTTGTTAAATGGATTTAATTCTTAATGCCAGGAGTGACAATGTTTTCTCCTCAATCCCTTTCACGTGCAGAAGATGACACAGGCTATACAGTCTGTATGATCAGGGGTGAAGACTGCAATATTTGCCTTCTCAAGCCTGCTGTGATGTTCCTCAACCATCAGAGACAGCAATGCAGGTGAGACACCATGCATCACAGCTGTGCCCTTCAGCTTTGGAGTATTCAGCTTTACCGAGCCCAGATTTTTAGCCATTTGACCATGGCTTGTTTGGTTTGCTTTGGTGTTTTTGTGAGTTTTATTTTTCCTAAGAGTGAATGTAAGCGAGATGCAAATGAAACAAAAACCCCTTGCACTTATATGTCTGCTGAGAGAGAAGAAATTTCAAATCCTTTATTCAGTGAATATTAGGACAGATAATACAGTACTATTTCTTCAATGTCTAAAGTGCTTTTTATTTTCAGAAACAAGAGAATAAACAACAATTACAAGGGATAGAATTCTTTCTTCAGAGGTTTTACAACTGTAAAAGTTATAAAGAGAAGAGCAAATGGGAAAGCAAAGAGTCATTCTTCTGTTTTAAAAAAACTTCTCTAGAAGAGATTATTTTGTAAGAAAATTCACTCTGAATCTGTAAAATGAGGCAGATAAAAGGAAGGTTTGTCCTCCATTCTTTTTCAAAAAACAAGCAGAATATAATTTTCCATTAAATCTTATTTAGTGATCAAGAAAACTCTAAGAACAATTTCTTTGTAAAATTTTATACTATATTTTAAAAATAACAATAGTTTGTCAAAAAGCTGTCATGATGTGAACACCATCTTCATATACTGAGCCTGTGAACCAAAATTTACTTGCTTTGGAAGTCAAGAAGGACTTTTGGATATGTGTGCAAGGTATTTTACCTGATCTTTTCTTGCAGCTGAACTATTTTTAGCATAATTTCTATTACATACTCTTCTCACAAACACTGTCAGAACTGGTTAAGTTTTCATTGTAGAAAAAAACTCAGCAGTGCTAACTAAACTAAGATTTTTCTTCTCTGATAAATGAGCTCACCGCTGGCTATCCTATATATATCCTATTATTCTCTGCTAGGAAGCAATAGATCAGCAGAAGTAGTTATTTTCTACTCGAGATGAAAAAGAAATCTTCAGTATATCTTAATTACTGTTGGATTTTTATTTTATATACTGATAAGAAATAAATTCTGACATTTGGAGAGCTTCACAGGAAGTTATCTCAATATAGCCATCATTGAAAACACTAACCTGAGTAGTCCTTACTTAGCAGAAAACAATACACATTTGTGAGATTGGAATTTTGACAAACAAGCAAAACTAGTTCACTGACAAATAGCTTTAGACAGTGAATTTAATGAGGAGTTTTTAATTAAGCAGACTCTAAGGTTTATAGAACAAGGATGATATTGCTGAGGTTCATTTTTTTATTCAGTGGGGACTCAAAATAACAATATTAATGCTATATATATTTTCAAAGGAGGTTTATTGCAGCATTTCATAAAAGCATGATTTCAACATAGATTTCATCTCTTTTTTTTTTTTTNTTTTTTTTTTTTTCTCTTTGAATGATTTTTCAAAGACTAGACAAAACCAGGCAGTTCCTGGAATGAACTGGCATTCTACATGAGGCTCTTTCTACAATATACTATCTGCCTGGGTCTCTACTATAGAAGACTTAAGCTTTGACTTTAGCATATAACTCTGGGTTATGTTCCAATAGATTCAAAGTATTTTCTTATTTTATAATACCCTTGTGCTAAAACTTGTAATTTGCTGTATTATTTATTAATAAATTTTATTAAAATGTTAAATCTGTAAATAAATAATTTGATGATGCACTATTATTTCATATAAATTTGACACAGTGTGGCTGGAAACAAAAAAAAACTACCTAGTTCTAAATGTACTCCTTTTCTTTTTTTTCCACTCTCTGAGTATCATTGCTGTGAAAGCGAAAAGATAAGCAGTGAAGAGGTGAGTATTCAATCTCAGACAAAGATGGGAGCAGCACAGAGGTGAGGTTTGCAAGGTTACTTGTTTAAGTTAGTTATTAAGTTAGTAAAACAACGTGTTTTATGTGACCAGTGGGAGGTCATCCATCTTGCCACAAGCTGACTTGGGAAATGTTTTTAATCTTACTGAATGATCAGTTAAGAAATACCTTCCTCATGCCACTTTTGCAGCCAGTGATCAACCACTGATGCAGGATTAAGAGAAAGCTGAGGCAAACAAATGAAGATGATAAATCAACAAGAATCATCAAGTCTGGAAAACAAGATTTATCAAGAGTGAATGAAAGAACAATCAAAAGGGGAAAAATAATTATGGTTTCTGACTTAAGAACAGCAACATCTTGCCTAACACCCAGGGCTTAGCTTTTCATGTATTTCATCTCTCTACATCTAATCTATATGTCTCTACAGGAAGATAGCAAATTTGTCTCATTAAGGGATACATATTCTTGAGCAATATCTTAGCATTTGAAGCATTTTATTTAATCTGCAGCAGTTAGCAAACAAATCAATTAAATTTATTTAGTATTGAAGAAAACTGGTGGGTATGTAGCTGGCTTGGATTTGAATTATTGTGATCAGGTGTACTTTTCAACCTGCCTTTGTAGTTTTTTAAGTATTCTGTAAAGAAAAAAAAAATTGCATCTCTTACAAGTACTGAATAATGACTTTGTCTAGAGAAGCATGCTGCAAACAAGCAATTTTGCTTCATATCTTTCACCTGACTTCTCAAAGAAACAAAGTCTGCAAAATACAGGATAGAGAGGATTTGAAAGATAATGTTGATAATGCCAGAGTTTTCCAATTACATGTGATTTTTAATGTCTAAATTATTTTAATTAAAAAAAAAGATAATAATAAATATGTCCTATTTTCTGAAGTCTCTGTATACTCATCTAGTCGAAATACTGGTATAATTTCCTGAAGCCTAACTAGTAGCCAACATACACAATTTGTACTTGAAAAGTACAAAGAAGACAAAGGAAGTGATTGTTTCCAGAATATGAGAAGTGATGAAAGCCTTCTCGCTAGATGTTATGGCTGATCATAGGTTTACTTTGCTCCAAAGCAAAACTGAAAAGAGTTATTGAAAATAAATCCACTATGGGTTGCTAAAAAGGAAGGAATATCTCCAACTTATAGTCTTCCTAAATTTCAACTTCTTAGAGGCTAGGCAAATATATCAGGGAAGCTTTGTATATGATTGTTTAGAATATATATTCTTCTTGAATTTTTTTTTTTTTGCTTATCAACAATAATGGAATGCTGTGACAGAGGGCTTTCAATTTGACTTTGTATATCTGTTCGTACAGTCTCATATTTGTTTCATTTTTTCTGGATTTTTGTGCATTGAAGTTCCATTCTTCCTTTATCAGATTCTTCTCAAGACTAACCTGGAGATCAGGGGCTCATCATATGCCACTTCTTTATGCTGTCCTTTATTTGATATGGAAACTACAGGGTGCATTAAAGTTTGTTTGTATGAGGTAGACACTTTGTCTGTTCTGTATGATGTGCTGTGTGAAGGAATCTGACTCCTACCCTATCACGTGGATGTGATCTCATTGTTGCCATGAAGTTGACAAGGTAATCATGCCTTGTCACTGGAACACAACAATAGCTTCTATTACAACCTTTGTCCTTCACTAGCAATTAGGCTCATCTCAAGCAATTTTTGGTTTTTTTGCAAATTGTGGAAATGTATTGCATGTGCCGTTTCATTTCTCGAGATAGTGTATTATGTACAGTGAATTTCCTTTCCATCCAACAGCTCATTACAAATCCTTAGAAAAATTCGACATAATGCAATCAAGCTGCAGGCCCACATGCAGAATTCTCAAAAAATTTGCAATTTCATCTGCCAGTCTAAATATCTATACATACAGTTGTTTGTGTATCTTGATTTATACTTCAAATCTCTTCTATTGAATGATGGCTACTACTAACTTCACTTCATTCTGCATCATGAGGTAAGCATAAAACCAGAAAATTACATAAAATTTTCTCATTAATATTCTTCTACAGGAGAAATGAGCTCCTCCAAGACTACTTTTACAAAACACTGACACAGATACTAGTAAAACATTGCATTCATACATCATAGTTGCATTTTCAATTTTTAGAATTTTTTTTATCTCTCTCTGCTAAAGACTTAGATTCTAAATTTTGGGTCAAATCAATGACCTTGTTCTTGTGTTTTGTTTTGGTTTTCTTATGAATATAATAAAAATAAAAAAACAAACTTGTCTTGATAAGGAGGTTGCCAAGCATGTAAGCTAGTCATAAGAAAGATAATAATAAATAACTTTTCCCTTCAAATTTTCCAACAGTGAAACTCTACACAAATAGATAAAATAAATATTTTCTTGAGGAACAGCTACCCAGAAAGGATTTTTAAATACCTATGGATGTGTCAATAATTCTTAACTGCTGTCAGAATAAATTTTTGCTTGGAAAATGGCCATATTACTAGAAAATACTTGTTTTTCAGTTTTTAATGCAGTTGACATCAAATGAAAATGAAGGGCAGACACTGAAGACTGATGAACTTGATAGGATTCCAAAAGTATTTTCAATGTCTAGGTGGCTAAAGTCATTGTAGGTTCCATTAAGACAAATCACTGTCTAATATTCTATTCCTTGTATGTAGATCTTTTGACTATCATTCAAAAAAGAACAGCTATATTTTGCATTGACCTGGTTTATTATACAGTGGAAAGAGATAAAAAATTTCCCTATCTCTAAAAGTATTTTCCACATGGAATGTTTTGTACCTGTATATATTTATATAGAAAATTAGAGAATTATGAGCTTATATAGTTTTGATTTTTCACATATCTTCTTTGTATGGAACATTTAAACTTCCCAGAAAGAGGCAAATGTGATTTGATGTTATTAATTACACAAATGAGGCACAGCTGTGAATAACAGACCTGAAAGAGGATGGGTGATCAGCAGAACTATTTGAGCATGTGCAGTGAAGGGTCTGCTTAGGATCCTTAGGAACAATCTGTAAAACCTTTTGCCAGCACTGGATTCACCACGATGGCGTGCTGATGTTCTTAGGGGCTGGAAAGGTGTACAGGTAGTCTAGGAGGTTTGTTTTACGTCACAGAATACCAAACATTTAGAGTTATCTTATAGAGAAGACCTCACTCACAGACATATAGAACCACCATGCACCTGCAATTTATGTGGCAAGAGAAATTAATCCTCGTCTCTTTAGTATACAAAAATATTCAGTAATGAACTACAATAGAAATATTGAAATAATTTCACGTGTACATTTGTGTAAAATACACAAGTTGACTGCATGATTTCAGGAGCTTGTGTACCACCATTTCTGAATGTACAAGTCAAATCCAGATGATGAACCACTTCAGAAGAACAAGTGCATGTTAATCTATCTTGTATTTCCAGAAAGTCCAAAGGTACAGGATAAAATATCTTTGTAACATAAAAATATCTACATGAAAAAGATGCTACTGTTTCCCACCCAGTGTTCTCTCTGTAAGTCTAGAGATACATCACAATCACGTTATGTGATAATCATGGGTTATGCCCATGAGATAATTCATAAAATAGGTTGTGCTTGCTTGCTATTACTAAGGTCTTAGAAAGGAAACTAAATGGTTTTCTCTTCCCATAAGAGCCAGACCTTCCCCTGTGACACCAGCAATATACCCAGTATGTTACTATGTCAATCCCATAAGTGAATTATCTATTTTCTCCAATATATTTTCTAACTGGTTTCAGGTTTTCATAGTTTTTAGCTAGTTCTCACAAGACAGATTACAAGTGAAGATGTAGGGCTAAAAACATGTATCAAAAAACATTTTCTGTGCTTTGGGAACAAGATGGAAAGGGAAACGAATGCATATGGATAAAACAAGACCATTATAAAAGCAGCTAAAGAAATTATTCTGTCTTCTGTTAAAATAATTATTCTAAATAATTTTCTAAAACTTCAGTGCTTTAAATTTTAATTTTTATCCATTTCACACTCTTGAAAATATAAATTACAAAATAGAAGAGAAATTCAGTGAATAGAGAGAAAACACAGCAAAATCTAACAGCTAAATCACAGCTAAAACTCTTTAGCTAGATTTCCATTTGATGCCTTGCTCACTTCTCTTATTGTAGAAAATCCATCTCTCTCACCTAAAACCTGCTGCCACTTCAGTTGTTCCAGTACTTGTCATCTTTTCTCTTCCCTTTCCATATGTCCCATATTTCCTCCCACAGGCCTGAAGATTACAAGTTGTGTATCTCACCCTGCCTGAACAGGTGCTGTGACCAGCAAAGCAGGTGTCCACAAAGCTCAGACATAGCCTTTGCCTCCATGGAACATCGATCTGAGACTCTTCCCTCTACTCCCCATTGACATCAACAAACCTGTAGAAATTCCAGTCTTTCAGGCATCTACCCTGTTGTATTTGATACAAACGTGTCTGGTCCAGGTTACTGGAGGAATAAGGATGAGAAAAAGCAACTTATTCTGTATGATTGTTTCCTTAGACACACCCAATACCAGGGAGAGTGATCACGGCATGAACAGCACTGGGTCATAAGGCAGCATCTCATAAAATATTTAAATGTGTTTAGGCACTTCCTAAGTGTCTAATAATGCAAAACACAGAGACAGAGCAATGTACAGACTGAACATGCTGAACATTTTTCCCAAAAATTACCTAATAAATAATATTCTATGACATTTTTGTGACAAACATTAAATCATATAGAAAAAGCAGAGCCAAGTATCAGAACAACCTCCCGCTTCCCATCTTGGTGGGGGCCACAAAGAATCTATTAAAATCTGTCTTTTCAGTTACTCAGATTGAAAAAGATTTATATCTTTTTGTGGTGATCTGAGGTTAAGTGTAAGCATGTGAAAGTCTCTGGTCCACAGATCCAGCATGGACCTGTTGTCTTCTGACAAAAGTAGGTTTTGTAATATAGGATCATTCAAACAGTCTTAAAACATGTTCTAGAAATATAATTAATGCTCATGTACCACCTATTTGCCAAGAAGTTTTCCATAATGGGAATAGATTGGTCTATTGCAGTCAAACCTGATTTGTCCTCTCTCTTTTCAGCATAAAAGAAGAATAATTATGACAAGATTTATCCTATTTCTTCAAAATTAAGCATCAGCATGTACTCACATGTTTATTTATTGATTTAGTTATTTATTTTATAAAATTTTGCTTTTTTGGGGGTTATTTACTGACTTTAGAGCTTTTGAGAGTAGAAGAGTGAATTTTCATTTTCCCCTTGTAAGGTCAGTATGGCATTGTAATTAAAATCTTCCAAAGACCTCAAAAGAGAATGAAGAGTTTCAGCAGTGCAAGGAGGAAAAAACCAATCTTCCAAGAGCTGCTAACAAGCTTCATTGGACTTCATGGAGATGTTTTAATGAAGAGCAATAAACTACATTTCTTCCCAAATTTAATTTGAAATGGTATGAGACTGACACAGAAAATTTCATCCCAATTGAATAAAATTCAAAGCCTTGCCCAGTGTGCTCTCAGGCTGCTCTATAGATGGAACTGTATAATAGAAAAGCAACTTGAAATATGCACTTTTTAAGGCACCTTCTTGTCATGCTGACAATATCAGCAGGTTTTCGTGCTCAAAGCTCAACTCAATCTAGTCATACTCAGACAATCTACTATATATAATACTTTTGGGGCTACCTCTGCATCTTCCTCATTGTTTAAATGCCCTGCAGAGTGGATTTCTCCAGGGAAAGGACAAAGCTGGGAAGACAGGAAAGAAAATAATTTACTACCTATGCATAATGTTCTAGCTGAAATTAATAAGATGTGATAATGTTCCACTTCATATCCACAAGAGATATTTTTACTATGAAATGAAATTGAATCAATAAGCCATAACAGTTAAACAATGTCTCGGAAATAAACAGACGTTAATAATACTTCCAAGCATATTTCAGACTTCCTGATTTCTTAATATATCTAAAGGTACTACTAAAGAGAATGGGCTCTTCAGTCGAGAGCTGAAAAGCTTTACAAGGGATAAATTCTATTCCTAGTTTTTCAAGTTTCATTTTGAAGAGAAAGGTTTTTTTCTGTCTTCCAAAGTTAAAAATTAGAACTAAGTATGAATTTTTTCCCCAAATTGGGTAGAAGGAACTCCTCCATTTGATTTCATGTGATTCTTGGCGTTACTTACACAGCTTCTCAGACCTTCAAGAGCAGCATGACTTTTTATTGACTTTGTTTAAAACAATGGTTTAATTGTCCACTTTGTGATAAGAGACGCACAATTATGGATTACAAAGTGTTTTATTTGTGTGGCCTCTGTTGTGTTTCTTTGGGAAGAGTAATCCAAATCAGATCTTTGGAAGGAGGGAAGATTTGCTAAAACTGCTTTGAGAGAGAATGGTGTTGAAACTCCAGAGAGCAGCAAAGAGAAAAATTCCATCTGGGAGAATACAGTGTGTTCAAAGACAGAAAAACCAAACTAAAGAATAAAAAAATAAGCCTCCAACAGATTGTAATAATTGTTTCTAGGGACAAAATGCATTGCAATTTGGAAAGTCATGTGTTAACAAAAAAGAAATCTCTACCTTGGCAGATACATAGTAAATACAGGAACAGCTATACCTATATATATACACCTATTNTATGTATATGTATATGTATGTATTGCATAAACCCGTTCTGTCCAAATCAATACTTTTAGCATTCTTTATGTCAAAAACTACTTAATGCTTACACTCCTGATACCGTAATGAAATAAGTTTTTCTTTAATTTAAAGGCCTATCTTTTGTTAGAGTGTTTGGCACCTGGAAGTCTCAGTAGTTCTTTCCCAAGTTCTACACAATTTGCATCATCCAACACAATATTTTTCCTTTTTATTATTTTTCTGAGGAATTTTATTTCCAACACAAAATACACTGAATTTTGGTTAGAAACTATAACCAAACCTGGCCACCCTCACACTCCTTTTTAAGCTAATGGTCTCTTCTGTGTGTCTTAGAATATGAGAGGGGCATAAAGAGAAGTAAAGAGATATATGTAATGTTTACTACACTAGAAAAATTGAATTTATTTTAATTCTGAAAAGATTTGCATAGCTTTGGTCTATCTTGTACTTCAGATTTGAGTTTTTTATTTATACATCATCTTCCCTCATGTTTCTGTGATTCCTTTTAACTGGCTTCAAATAAGTGAAAATAGCTTTTCTTTTTCTACCACCTTCCTCCTGACTCATAGGTAAGAATATTTAAATTGATGAGTTATTCTTGCACAGATATAAGACATTTCCTCACAATATCTGATCTATGAACAGGCAAGAAACAAGAAAATTAAAATGTGACTATCAAAGAATCCAAGGATTAAACCCTTGGATCATGAGAAAGCCTGCCTTCTCTCATCTAGACTGGGCTATTGCAAAGAGAAAAAATACAAAAAATCTGCAATAGAATCATATGAAAAATAATTGCAATTATTTTCCAATCTTCCTACAGCTCTGACGTACCAAAAGATCTTGTCATGTTTTAAAAAGAAGCAGTATTATATTTCTCTTAGGAGCCTGTCCTCTCTTGTTTTTAAAGGCAATTATCCCCTCCCTTGTCCCTAACAAACTAGCTCCTTCATGATTTATAGATATTCAGTACATACATTCTATATATAATAAGAAAATTTATATTTGCTTAGTTTTCTGATGAAACTCTTCCTTTTCTTCACCCTTAGAAGAAGAGAAATAAATATCACCTTACTGTCTCTAATAGACTGTCAGAAATTGGAATTGAAATAAATGGGCTCCCCAGGAGTCTAAAATGCTGAGCCAGGAGTTCAGACTATGCTGGAATAGCAGCGGGAGACTATCAGTATCTTCTGCAAAAGAGATGAAATTCTCTTTTATTCATTTTAATGGATATAAGCACTAAACATATACTAGAATTATGTTTTATCTTTTAATCTCTAGAAAACATGGGATTGACTCTTTCCTCTCTCTGAGTTCAGATCCTCAGGGAAAGCCTGCTGTTGCCTGTTCCTCAATGGGTGGAGTAAAACATCCAACAAAAACAAATCAGAATGTTGTAGAAAAAGTTTAAGTACCAAAAAAATGAACTTTTTGTTTACTTATTGATTAGAATAATGCATTTATATTTCTATTGCCTTTATTTTTAAGTTGAACTCTATTCTTGACAATAGATTTTGACTTAATCCCCTTCTAGTAATCTTCCTATGCTAAAAGTACAATTCTGCAGTCCTTGCTGTTGTATGAAGCAAATTAATCCATTGTCCCTGTAAATGTAGACTGGGTATGTAAGGCCTCAATTTCAGGTGTGACTTACTCTTCTGTTTTTCTCAGATGCTTGAAATGCAAGTGTGCCTCTGATCTTTCCCTAGTGTTACTATGTTAAACTGTCACCAAAAATCACATTTTCCATTGATAAAATTGGTGGAGACGGGTAATCAAGCCCCTGGCATTACTTTCAGGTACCAAATTGAGTTTGCCTGAGCAACAGCTAAAAGCTTTTGGGTTTGGATGTGCAGTGAGCAGATTGACTATAGAAATCATTGAAGGAGAATAAATCTGAAATAACACGGCATCATTTTTTTTTAACCACAATCATTTCTCAAGGACAGAATATTCTTAGGTTTTAAAATGAAAATCAAATTTGAATGCTAGGTGGGAGCTGTGCAGAAGGAGAAGTGCAAAGCAGATGTATGAACACTTTTTTGCAGCAGATAAAGTGCAGAGCTGACGCACAGTCTTTATATATGCCTAGGTCACTATGCTAGGGGAAGTGAATAGGAGAAGTAAAGAAAAGCTGATGGACTGTGACATTTCTTCTGTTTATGTGTCTACTTCACTGACACTTGACAGTTATTAAAGTTGTTCTCATGTTTGAGGGAGTCATTTCCAATTGCCTGCACATGTAAAAGCTTTCAAGAGAAATACAATGTATCACTTCAAGGGTTCTACAATTTAAAGTTTTTCCTATTTAAAACTCAACTTTATACAAATTTGCCAGGCAGAGCGAGAGAAAAAGGACTGACTTGTTCTGACACTTTCTAGTGCAGCATCTCTCCTGACTTTTTCTTATGCCCCAGATGCTACATCTTTACATAATGACAGCAAAGAACCAGCACAACATGCATTTCACATCTCAAACTAGGTGACGTACTTAATTTCCCTTTGAAAGCACGTGCCTCTTTTGACGATGTTTTTTTGTCAATGCAAAGACAAAGATGCCTGTTCCAAAGGCAGTTGGTAGAGAACACAGAAATAAAGGGTGATGGCTGAGCTAAATAAGAAAATTTCAAATATAATTTTGAAAAATATGGAAACCCAACACACACCAGGCAGATGACACTTCAGGAAATTGCTTCATATTGAAGAAAATTCATTCAAGAAAGATGCCTACCAACCCATCCTTTCATAGGGATATAGGTGTTAAGGTTTGGCTCCAAGTGAAACTTACAGCATTTAGATGCATAATGTACTTTCCGTAAAAGGGAGAATATACTGCTGATGCTGAAGCTGATGCTTCTCCTAGGCTGGATTGGTCCCACAGGCTTTAAAGACTTAATAAATGCAGCTGCAGTTTCCATAATTCTGAATTGCATAGGCTTAGCCTAAAAGCTGAAGAGTTTGTGACTGCCTGTGCTTCCTACTAGTCTGGAAAATGAATGATACAGACTCTACACATACATGTCTTTTCCTACCAAATAAAAAAAACCCATCCAGTGTGACTTTAGCAACAAGAACTACAAACAGGAATAAAATATCCTGAAAATGCAAATCCTCTAACATCTCTCTTTTCTAGCAGCAATGACATGGCCTGCTCCACTAAAGGAGCCATATTGCGCTCATCTATTTTGAAACAGCCCTGAGAGACAGTCAAGAATCAAATAAGTGGCTAGGCTGTTAAAGTGTTAAAATCTGCTGCCTGGGCCTCATTCCTATCAATAAAATCAAGTCTTCCTATGGGTCTCTAATTTGTTGGCACCTTTAGCAAGCTTTCTGTGTAGGGAACAGAACGTAGAAATGTACTCTGAAATTCATATCGACAAATCTGTTAATTAAATGTCAATCATAAGACTTGTTCAGTTAGACTCTACTTGCAAGCCTATCAAAGTTTCTAGAGTTGAGATCTGAAATAAAAGAACATAAAGGAACAAAAAATCCCCACAATATCACTTCCATTACATTTTTCATACAGAATCTAATTTTCATAAGGAATTTAACTTTCCATTTTCCAACAACTGAAACCAGTGGGAGATTTTCCTGAACATGCCTAAGGAAGAAAAACTACACTATTCTTGGTGAACTCATTAATCTTTCTCTCTATCAGTATTTAGTTTTGCAATATCTGGCAGCAAAAAGTCAAGAAATCTGTGTACAAGATATGGAGTTTTATGTGAATCAAGGAGCTGATATTCAGGAATGAGTAAATGAAAAAGTAAGGGCATTAAGCAACAGATGTGCCTATGCTTGCATATCCATAGAAAATAAGGTTATCATAGTGCATTATAAAGGTTATCAAGAGCTGTAGGAAACTAGGAAACTAGTTGTAGGAAAACTATAATCTAGTGCTTTCAAATGCATTTGGACTGCTAAGGAGGTGTGATTGGGAAATATGTCAGAATGGCTACTTACTCTGATGATGTCCTCCTGGGAGACAATTTGGGGTCTTGGAAAAAAGGGAAAAAGATGAAATCTAAACTAAATTTTCAGTCTACGGAATTGAAGTTCATGTAAGAAAATTAGCGTAGCTAAATTCAGCAGGAGAAAAAGTCAAAATTGGTGCTTGTAAACAAAGGCAAACTATGCAAGTTTACCCCCCACAGCAGTGTGAGTTTGTGCAGTGTTCTGAAAACAGCCTTTCAACTTTACGCATCCTTGTCATGTATGGCCTTTTCCTTATCACATTTCTATTTAGATTTTAAACACTGTACTTAGAGGGAAGCATCAGTAAAAATGGAAAATGTAGCTAGAGGAACACAGAACAAATTTAGACAAGGTATGTTGTAGCCAAGGATTAAAACCTAGATATAAAATAAAGGCAATAGAGAACTTTTGAAATCAACATATCATGGACACTTCACAACAAATTACAAGATTTCAGTGTAACTATGGCTACTATACATTGGAGTACAATGTATAATACTAGCATAAGGTAATCAGAAAATCCAGTTACTTAAAGGAAACTATCCTTGAATCAAAATAATTCAAGTGAAAGAGTGGAAAAAAGTCTTATGTTATGCATAGGTCTCCACTGTTATGTCCCATTTATTTCCAGAAAAACATAACAAATGTAACTGTCATATCACCTTAGAATTTTGGTGTGTTTCACAGATACCACATTTGAAAATTGTGCTTAAAAACTTGAAATCCTATATAGCTCTACTGTGTAGACCCAAAAGGAGCTCAAACAAAACTAGAGTCAGGCACACATACAACAACACATCTTCAAATTTAGCAAAAAAGAAACAAAATCTGGGTTTCATAATGTGATCATCACCATGAGCATTATACCTGACAGCAGATAGCCAGAAGTTCAGTTTCTGCTCGAAAAGCAGGCATAGATTTTATCTTGATTCACTTTCCCTATAGAAAGGAAAGTTGAATCGCTTTTTAACTGACTAAAGCTTCCACATACCTCTCAATTGTTTCCACTACTGGTATTCACTTTTCAAGTCTTTCATCCAAATGCTGCAAATTTTTGCAAAACTACCTAGTTATCCAAAATAATTTTGGGAGAACATAATTCTTTCTCTTGTGGACAAATAGGAGCAACAAATAAACATTATTCCATAACTTGTATCTTAATGAATCCTTCAGAGTTTTGTAACTGGAAAATAGGAAAATTCAAGCATATAAAATTATTACACAGTAATAACTGTCATAACAAGTACGTAGAAATATAGTGAGTATAGAGCATGTAGATGTATATGTTTTTTACCTTTGTTATGTAATTAGGATTTACAGGAACACTGAAAAATCTAGGAACCCTTAAATACATCTGACATGAACCACACTTGTAAACACTCCTGAAGATACCATTCAGAATGTTTGTGTGCATCTGAGAGAATTCCATTTATACACCTTAATAACAATCATTATCTTGATGGATGATCTATGGATAAAGGTAAAAAACACTAAATATTAGTGGGAAAACTAATTGATTATGCTAATAGGTTGGCAACTCCACAATATTTTGTACGTAAGTCAGTAACACATGGGTCTCCTTACTGTCACAAATGTTACTTTATTTCATTAAAGGGAAAATTCTAGTTGGTTTACTTCCTTAAAGAGAAAATATTTTGGTTTTCTGCGGTTGGTCTGACTTTCTATTCTTCAGAAATCCTTGTAATGCCTGAGTACAAGAAAAAGACAAAAATTACTGCATAGAAAGGTTTCTGGCCTCCCTCCAGTACACCATCCAGCACTTACTGCCATAAGCAGTAAGTCCTGTACAGCAAATACCCAGTTCAGAAGGCATCACATACCACAGAATAGACAGGTTGAACACAGGAATGTCAACATGTTTTCAGAATTATTTATTATCTCCCTGATAGTTAAAAGAAAAATCTACAGTTTGTGTCTGACAGTTTGTTAATTACATATTTAATTCATAGACTGTGCTTATGAACAGACTTTAATTCTGAATCCTACTATACATTTTTATGGCTTTACTCAAGGTATTAAAAAAGTGATTAAGGAGCTTAGAAATAATGTCTTATTCTTAAATTTAGGTGAGTTTATATTTTAAAGGAAAAACCCCATGCTATACCTGGCTAAGTATCTTAGCCTAAATGCCTATAATTTATTGGTCACATGAGTCTATCCCAGGATTAAGTGATTTTCTTTTTTTCCATCTTATTTTGCCCTCTCCTTATCCTGAGAAGAAGAGTGATGGATTGGCTTGGTGAGCGTGTGTTATCTGGCCACAATGTAGCTTTTATTTCCTTCTCCCTGTATCTAAGCTCATACAGCTCAGATCTTAGAGTGGACAAAAAAAGGGGTAACCAGCAAAACAAGCTGGTCACTGCAGGGGCTAGAAGGTGTGTGTTCAATGATAGCATACCCTTTGCTACATAGTCTTATAGAATTACCAAGGTTGGAAGAGAACTTTAAGGTCACTCAGTACATCCATCCACCCTGCACTGCCACTGTAACCCCTAAACCACATCATCAGTGCCAGATCCAGATGCCTCATGCACCTTCAGGGACAGGGTGTCTCCCACTTCCCAGCAAAATCTATTCCAATGTCTGACCACCTAGACAGTGAAAAAATTATTTTCTAATATCTAATTTGAATCTCCCCTGCTACAGGAAATGGCTTATAGTCATTTCCTCTTGTCCTCTCACTGCAGGCATGGCAGGAAAGACTGACCCACACCTCCTTACATTCTCCTTTCAGGAGATGTGGAGGGTAATGGCCCCTTGAGCCTCCTCTTCTGAAGACTAAACAGCTCCAGCTTCTTTAGCCAGTTCTCATAGGGGATATTTTCTAGTCCTTTCATGAATCTTGCTGCCTTTCACTGCTGAATTGGATTAGCATGGCCTGCTTTTGGGGGCGGGGAAAGGGGGAGGCCCATAGAGGAGTCTCTGTGAAAAGCTGCTGGAAGCTTCCACCATGTCTGCCAGAGCCAATCTCTGATGGCTCCGAAGATGGACATGCCACTGGCCAAGGCTGGGCCAAGTTAAGATGATGGTAACGCCTCTGTAATAACAGATTTAAGAAGAAATCTGTTAAAAATAAAATATATAATATCTGTTAAAAATAAAGATAAAAGAAGAACAAAGTGAGAACATGTGAGAAGAATGACTATGCAAACACCAACGTCAGTGGAGAAGGTGTATGGGTGTTCCAGGCACTGGAGCTGAGATTCCCCTGCAGCCCATGGTAAAGACAATGTTGTGCCATTGCAGCCCATGGAGGTCCATGGGAATGTGGACATTCACCCAGAGCCTGTGGAGGAGCCCCATGCTGGAGCAGGTGGATGCCTGGAGGAGGCTGTGACCCCATGGGAGACCCATGGAGAGAGGGGCCCTGGTCCCAGGCTGGAGCAGCCTGTCCTTGGAGGACTGCACCCCGTGGAAGAGAGACCCACGCCACAGCAGTTTGAGGGGGACTGGTGCCCATGGGATGGAGCCATGTCAGAGAAGCTCTTGGAGAACTGTCTCCCGTGGGAGGGACCCCAAGGTGCAGCAGGGGAACAACTCCTCTCCCTGAGCAGTGGGAGCAGCATTGGGTGATGAACTGACCATAACCCACATCCCCCATCTCCCTGCACTGCTGGGGTAGGAGGTAGAGCTGGAAAGAGGGATGGGTGAAGGTGAGGTGTTGTTAAGAGCTCATTTTACTTCTCATTATCCTGCTCTGATTTTATTAATAAAAAATTAACTCCATATCTCTAAATTAAGCCTTTTTTGCCCATGGTAGTGAGTGATCTCTCTCCTGGTCCTTAATTTCAACCCAGCAAACCTTTCTTAGATTTTCTCTCCTCTGTCCAGCTGCAGAAGGGAGTGAGAGAGCAGCTTTGGTGGGTACCTGGCATCTGGCCAGGGCCAAGTCACTGCAACCCGACAAGCTTCAGTGCCTCAACGTCCTCTTTAAAATGAACTCAGGCTTTCTATAGCAGAAAAGTGGAAGCTGGAATAGACTGCTATCCACTTACAACTCACTTACTCAGAAAGATCCCTATCACTCTGAAATAAGTGCAAATACAGAGTGAACCTACACATTTCAATGAATGTAGTCAGATAAATATAAATCACTCTTGAAATTAGTGGTGAACGATGTGAATTAAATCTAACTAAAACTCAGGAATTCACCTCAAGTATGTCTTTTATCCAGTTGTACAGAAAGTTTTTCAAAATTTTAGTTTAGAAGTTTATTTGAAATTTGTTGAAAGCACTTTCAAAATCTCTAGTTAGCTTAGAAATTATCTAGCAGGTTATATAAAACATAACATTTTTATATATTCAGAACTCATCATGAAAATTGTTCCTATAACAGGGAAAATTAATTTAAAATTATAAATGTAATCCTAAGCAAATCAAACATGAGCAGTTATTAATCTCAAACCCCTAAATATTCAGCTCCTGTAAACTGTTATCTTATTGGAAAATAATTGATTAGGCCTTTTAAAAAATTCTTTTTAGTTTTTATTCCTGGTGTTTAAAATACCCTGATTTACAAGTAGAAGCTTTTATTTTTTTGTTCCCATTTTTCAAATTACCTATTGCAGTCAAAATCCTTTTACTTTTTCTCTTCATTTCAGAGTTCATAGCTTGTGAAAAAATGATGGTTCAGTCACCTTGGAGACTAAATGCTGCTAATCCCTTTTTCTTATGACTTATAAGTGAGGGAAGGTTCAACATGTCTCAGCTTTGATTAGAATTTAAAAGAATCCTTATTTTGATGGAGACTGTCACAAGGTCTCCTCTGATGAGTCTTGAGTTGAGTATGAAGTTAGGCAGATCAAGTGATTATAAAACGAGATCAGTAGAAGAGCTTTTGAAATCAAGTGAGATTCTGTGGAAGGCACTAGGTTGAGGAGACATCAAAAGGCAAAGGTTTGTGGACTCTCAACTCTTCTGTTCATTATCTAGATAAAGCAGGAAAAGAAAGTGGGTATTCCACATCCTCTTAAGTATTCTAAGATGACCTGAGAAAGTCAAGACTTCTTCATCCCTAGTCTATCTGATGACCTGCAGGACTTCCCACTCTGTAAAGTCTAGACATGCTGAACAGCCTCTTTCAGGAACACAAAGACATTTACAGATTGCATATCTTGACATGCATTGCTCGCCTCAGGTACAAACTCATCCTTCCACCTCCTATATCTCTTACCTGATAAAGCTGGGTCATGTCACAGGGATACTTCTCCCTCCCCATGGTGAAGAAATGCTATCAGCAGCTTTGCACATACCCTGTGCTGGATATGACCAGGCCATCTTCTTGTGCCCTGTATAATCCTGCCTCAATTTTTAACTACTCTCCCAGTTTCTACACTAGTGTGGCAAATTCAGCTCTCTATGAACACCTATCACAAAAGCTCAGTTCAGACAGTAGCCCAGCTGTCTTCCAAGTGGCAACAGCAGCCGGCGAGAGGAGCCTCCCGCCTCTCTGCATGAAGTGACCAGGCTCAGCCTGTCACCGTGACAAGGCGCTATCTGCTCCAAGGGCCTGGTCACCCCTCTTTGAGGACGTCGATAGCATCACCTCAGTGTGCTCCAAGCTGACATGTGCCAGGACCAACTATCCCTTGTCTTCTTGGCTGTGAAGTCAGAGCAGTTATGTCTCTCCTAGCTCTGTTATTATCTTCTAGATTTGCCAGCTGAGCTGCCCAGTTGTTGCCAATCCAATGCTCATTGTTAATCAGTACATTTCCCCCAGAGTTGCTCTTTCCTTGCGGGAGAAGGGGATTTCTCAGAGAACTGCACACTGCCTCAACAAGTATGAGTAACCAAATTGCCAGAATTTGCTTATGAGCCAGCTCACTGGCTATCATTAAATTTAAAGACTAAATTAATTCTTGGACAGAAAACTGAGCAAATGCAGATGGGAATGAGCAGCAGCAAAATACTTGCAGGCATCTCTTGGAATCCTGAATTCCAAGTCTTTTTTATTCATTTGAGCCCAGTAAGAGCCACATTAATAGAGGTATTATGTCTGAAAAAATACCACCTTGCTTCTGAACATAGACCTAGTTCTACTAGTAGAATACATATGCAGGACACAATTATGCTTCAGGGAGAAATTTGAAAAATCAATTATTCTTTCAATGTTAGTTAAATTGAGAGGATTGATTTCAGATAAAATCTTGGTAAGAGTTCATTTGTTTATTTTTCCTTCACAAAAAGAGCTATATATGGCTACCTAATTTAAGACGCAGTCGTTTGAATTACAGCATGGAGACACAAAGCATACTTGTTATCCAGCACATAAAATCAAGCTAATTTGAAGAAATATCCTTTGGCAGGAAAATTAGATTCTGCAGCAATTTTCCAGTTTCAGTTTGTCTTGTATTAAAATGCAGGTATAGAACTCTTAGAAATGCTGTACCATCACCTTTACTTACTGAAGTCTTAGGAAATTTTTCTATCTTCAATTTACAGAAGATAATTACTTTCCATTATTATGAAGTGTCCTGTACATATGTATTCTTATTTAGAAATAGTTCTCAGCTAGAAATTTTCCTAGAAAGGATTTTGCATTTCAGTTTTTAATTATTCTTTACATGCAGCACAGTAGTAATGAAAAACCAGTTTGTTTATTTTCAAAAGATGAACATGTCTTACTTGTTAAATGGGCAGACTAAGACATAACAGCTCTGAATACCTGTTTTTTCCTGACAAAGCATATACCATACACTGGGTGATCAAATACTAAGTTTTCTTTTAATTTTAAATAAAAATCAGTGGAGATCATGATACCTTACTTAGCACTCTGGATTTGGTCTTCTGTTTATTTTTTTTCAGCATCTTATGTATTCAATGAGTATAATAGAATTTCTCAATCTTCTAAGTGTATTGTTGAAAAAGTGAAGCATCCAGATATTTCAATGCCATAATATGCTTTTTCCTTCATTTTTCCATATCACTATAAAGATTCTTTTAATTCAGACCACACAGAACATGAGAAATAAAGCTAAAAAATAAAACTAAGAGGCACTAAAAAGATCATACGTCCCAATCTTAAGACATTCCTTTGGTCATGAAGAAAGGAGACATACTCTAAGCAAGGAGTATTCAAATCTAGATTTAATAAGCCCAAAAAAGTTTTTAAGAGCAGCTGAATAAATATATGTGAACCACATTGAGAACAGCTATTCTGCTGTCTGAAAAGTCATACAAAAAATAAAAGGAGAATAAGTTGGTGAAAATTTAAACACTTGAAGCCATAAATACTCTGAGACTGAATCTGTGAAGTTAGCCTTAGTGTTTTTTATTGCGTATCAGCTGAATGCAGTGCTTCGGAAGCTCAGAGGTTCAGTGAAACAGATAAGCTTAGAGGCCATTTAAATAATGTTTTTTTTCCTGTTTCTTATTTCAGTTGTATGACAGAGCAGTAAATGACATTGTACTCTTTTCATGCATGTGGCATTCAACACTTCACTGAGCTTTACAACAGCTATTTCTTTAACTCATTTAAGGCACCATTCATGACTCATGTGTTGCTGAATGAAAAACACTCTATGGGGTCAAAATATAATTTCTACTCTTACTTCACTTTGTACAGATGTGATTCTGCATGACAGCAGAAATGCTCAGTGAACATCCCATAGCAAAATCATGGTCCATTTTGAAAATTCAGTTGCCTAATGGAATAACTTCTGAAAATGGAGAATATGGTAACAGGAAGATTTCTTTTTCACTTCCCAGTGATACAAATATAAGGAATCTCAATTTACTGGTGTAGCTGCACTTGTCTAGCTTATAAGAGATAACTGCTTGTGACTACCTTATGGAAAACATTATACAATCTAATGATCTTTTGGAAAATTGAGTATTCAGTCTATGTCAATATAAAGACGCATATGGACTCATAAACACATGCACACATGACAACATATGTAACTTTTTCTACAGTTGTCTTTTTAGTACATTTTAATTTGGATTGTGTGTACTGAGGTATTTATAATGCTTCTCCTGTACTACAACCGGTCCTAACCTGGATCACAGCATCTCAATCTTTTCTCAGAAGACAACTCTCCAAAATGAGAGGAGAGACCCAACCACCTCCTTTCCTTCAAGCTTCTTACTGGATGTAAAACTATAGAGAATTGCCATCAAATTGCGCAAGTGAGCATATTCTACTGGAGCTATAAAGATCAAAAGAGGCCAGGTTAAGCAAGCTACAGTCACTCATGCAAAGTAATAACATTACTACATTGCAGAAATGCACGAACAACCTTTTGTTACAGGTTTAGTATGAGGGATGTCATGTTTTGAAGTCCAGAAAGTTCAATGGTCTTTTAATTATGCCCCCTGAGAAGAAATTATTTTACTAATCACTATCATGTCTCTTTTCCCTTGAGTTTCCCTAAACAACTGCACAGTTGTAAAATGGTGCAGCATACGGTTTACAAGCATGAAAGTAAAAGTGTAACACAGTAGCAAACCCACAATACTTGTTTTGAAGTCTGACCTTTTGAATTCTCATAGTTACTACTTCACAATAGTTATATTGAGATGTATTTACAATATTGTAAATACATATTTATATTATACATCATTATGTAACCTAGCGAAAAGCATGATAGGCTAACAGCAATACTTAAGCAAGGAATCATTACTGTTTATTATTTTAAACACAATAAATTCCAGCAAAGGAAAGATAGTTCAGAAAAGGCTGTATAGCCTTCTGCAATGCCGAGGTCCCTGCTTATGCCTAGGCAATGCGGTGACTCACAGCCATGCTGGCTGAAGTTCATCCAAAGACACAAGGTCTTAACAGGAAGGCTTGCCTAGACTTGCCTAAGGGATGGTAGGAACTGTTAGCAAAAAACATTGCTAACAGCAAGTAGTCACAGCCAGTTTAACTTCATTGAGGGGAATGTGCAGCTTGTGAAACTTTTCTTGTATGACAAGGTAGCCCAGCTAGACAAACAAGAGAAGTCAGTCAATGTAAACCTTTCGGATTGCATTTAAGCTTTTGATGCCATCTCTTACAATAGCCTTCTGGAAAAATTAGAGCGCTGCACAATCACCAACCATATGATGTCTAATAGAGACAATTGATGAATTCTGCATCTGTGACAAGCAATCATGGTTGTCTGTTGACAAGACAATGGAACAAGATCGGAGACCAGCCCTCTGTAAAGGGGTTTGAGGCTCCTGGTCAGTGGCAAGTTGAACATGAGCCAGCAGTGCCCTGGCAGCCAGGAGGGCCAAGCATCAGGCCCAGCATCACAGCTGGGCAAGGGAGGGAATTGTCCTGCTCTGCGCTGCACTGGGGCAGCATCACCTTGAGTGCTGAGGGCAGTTTTGGGTACCACAGTAGAAGAAAGATATTAAGATCTTCCAAAAGAGAGCAACAAAGACGGTGAAGGGCCCTGAGATGTCCTTGAGGGGGAGCCACGTGAGGAGTGGCGGAGGTCACTTGGTCTATTCAGCCTGGAGAAGAGGAGACTGACCTCATCATGGTCTTCAACACCCTCTCAAGGGGAAACGGTGGAGTAGGTATTATTCTCTTCTCTGTGGTGACCAGTGTCAGCACAGAGGGAATGGCCTGAAGCTGTGCTGGGAGATTTGGGCTGGATTCTAGAAAAAGATTCTTCACCTAGAGGCTGGTTGGCCACTGGAATAGGCTCCCCAGGGAAGTGGTCACACCATGAGTATACAGAGTTCAAAAAGCACTTGAACAACGGTCTCACACAGTGTGGCACAGTGTGACTCTTGTAGTTGTCCTGTGCAGGGCTAAGAGTTGGACTTGCTTATCCCTGTGGGTCCTTTCTTACTCAGGATATTTTAAGCTTCTATGATTTTACTTTTCTATGAAGCTCAGATGGATGTGATCATCCACCTCAAATTCTGCTTCCATGACAACTAAGGGATCAATACACTTTGATGACTCTGGTGGCAATGTATGATTCTGTAGTCTCCTCCCAGACATGTTTCTTCCATCTCCTACTATGGACATCTTCCAGTACTTGATGGTCCTGGTCTGGGTGGGATTTCTAAACCAATGGCTCTCTGGAACCTCTTTTTATTCCCAGCAGAAAAAGCCTGCCACCTCCCCCCTGACAGGCCAGGACTAACAGCAACCCTTTAGTCTTTGCTAATACTACTCCAAATAGAGGCTGTGGGTTAAGACCCTCTTTTTGTTAACACTGGTAGATCTTAAAACCTTCCACAAGAATCATTGTAAACTTTAAATATAAGAATGGGGTCTGTACTTAGCAACAGCAGAGGGAAGTACAGCAAAACAAGAAAGAAAGGAAAGCAAGCAGGTCCAAACACAACCCCAGGGTTCTGCTTGCTCATCATTAAACTTAAAGGCAGGCCCAATCCTCCTTGTTTCACTTGTATTAGAAAGTGAAATGGTCTCTCACACATATGCTCTTTCACACACCTCTTTTCCTGACACTGTCAGAGACATTTGTCCTTCATTCTTCTTTAAATTCTTTAAACTAAAATTTGATAATTCTTCAGATTTAGAATTTGTATGTGTGTGCACTTTGTCACTTAATTCCTGTCACTTAATAAATATACCCCTATTTGATGAAAAAGGGGGTTGCTGAATTAGCAAATGACAAAGATCCAGTCCTTCATTTATAATAAAAATCTTTTTTTACCAACAACTGGGTTTAAGCAACACCATAAGGAATTGTTTATGCTTGTACACATGTTCTTGTGTTTTATTTTCTGTCAAATTAGACTCTTAGATTAGAATAAATTAGAATATAATGCCTGTATGTGACTTGCTGTGATCTTGGACGTTAGCCTTTGTGCTTGCTGCTTTCAATCCTAGAGATCAATGCCTAGATGCCCTGTGTATTGGTACCTTCTGATCTAATTTTCCCAAACTGGTTTCAGTTTTCACTTTTTCTGAGTATGCAGGTGGCTTTTAGTCACAGGCAAAAGTCCCATATACTTTACATCCCACAGATAGACAGCAACATTACAAAATCCAGTAGGACTGGATCTAAAGTGAGATGCCATGCCTCGCCCTCCTATTTTAGATCATTTGAAAGCTAATGGACCAGTTTATGTCTGAGGTACTGCATCATTACACTGTATCAGTGATAATATTATAGGACTTTCAACAGATGAAGTAAACTACACTGTAAGTGACAACACAGAGCTTCATTTCCTTCTAGTGGATATGTTACCGCCACTGTTTGGATAGGCCTTGAAACATTATCAGAGGGCAGGAAGAAAACTTTTTAGGATTAGAGCAGAAAGGGAATGGAACTGACAGACAACTACTAAAATATGTTATACAGGGAGGTTTTCTTGCATGATATGCTTCAGTTCAGAATTTTACAGCAACATTCTCTATAACATTTTATAGTTTTGCCGTACGTATAACATTTGAGTTCCTGATATTGTTGACAATATTTCTCCTTAAACATACATCTTCAATAGAAGCTATTATAATTTTGTTTTGAAGAAAGGGAGCATATAATATGACTTGCTTCAGGTAAGGAATCTGCAGTATTAGAAGTTCTTGTACAATCACTGTGAAGGCATTTCCTATACAAATAAATGCCAAGATTTTTTTTAAATTGCTGACATGTCATGATATCTTTTAAGTCAGATAATCCATTTCTAGTCCATCTATGCCTTTTTACTGGATCAATCTAAATGTTTCAACTTATACAGAGGAATTTACCCTACAAGAATTTTTGTTCGTAATACTAGTCTATATTTGAGG
>VYXF01004884.1:33764-50135 GCA_013397295.1 Polioptila caerulea | reverse complement strand
CAAACAAAACTCAAGTTAAAAAAACGAATAAATAAATAAATAAATAAATAAATAAATAAATAAATAAATAAATAAATAAATAGAATAAGTCACAGTAATTTTATGCAGAAAGTTTGAAAGTGATTTCTACATATAACACTTTACATTTAATATGAATAGGCTAATTCAAGGACTTCATGATTTTACTGAGCTCTGCAGACTATTTGGAACAATGATTTGGTGACCATTCAATTTATCTAGTTCATCTGCACCCTTATTGATTGCTTTTAATTTTTCTCTTGCGTGAATAAATATTTTTCTCCTACAGAAAAATAAAAAAGGATTTGGCTTGCCCTTAGCAGGTCAAACACATACATGTTACTCTTCCAGGCTGAAAATTTTCAGGAAAAATGAAGGCAGTTTTCTCTGTTCTGTAAGAGCATAGAGGATATTAGTGAATTATCTAATAAAAAGTGATGGGCCTGTTAGAAAGTCAGGGGGCTTAACAATGCTCATAGGAGAAAGTTGTACAAGGTAGATAATTTTTGGAGAAAAACATATACTCTCCTTAGAAGACATTACTCATTTTCCTATGATTTCTTAGATGAATATCATGTAGTCCTGAGAATTTACTTTTTTTTTTTTTTTAATAGAAAATCCACTCCTCTGCAGGGGTTAGCATTACTACAGGCAATCTATTTAGTTTTTCTTAAGCTTCCTCCTTCTTTAGCTGTCGCTCCTCAGAGGCTCAGAAAAATTCCCTAATATCGTACACATAGGATGAGAAAAACATTTCTTGATTTTTTCCTCTTCCAGTGCTCACTGATACAGAACAACTATTCCATAAAATAAACGTAGGAAAAGTTGGGCTCTTTGATATTTTTCTTTTTCTTTACTTTTTGCTATATTTCAATGTGTTTATATGTTCAAATGGATATGTAATACTAATTTCTTTTATTATAAATATCTTTGAAAGAAATTCCCCCGAAGAACTACAATATTTTAATAAGCTTAGCTAGAATCATAATAATAATAATAAAAAAATAAAATTTTGTCATGCAAAAAATACAACTATTCTAAAATCCTCCAGAATTTCATAGTCTTTTCTTTTTTTGGGCTTTAGAATGCTATTTTACTATTTTTCTAGAAGAAAAGGTGTTGACGAACAATAAATCCCATCCTAAAGTTAAGTTTGATTGAATTTTGTTGTGTTTTGTTTATGTTTTTCTTTTCTAAATGTGGAATGTGTCAAATTTGCACAAATGATAAAAAGCTGAAATTCTGTCAAATAAAATCTCACCTACCCTTTAGGTAGACATACTTTATCATCCAAATGCAACTCAGAATATACAAATGTTATCAAACCATCTACTGGTGTCTATTTTTATTTTCAAAAACTTTGATGGGCAAATGATGTAGTTTCTAAAAAATTTTTTTTTTGTTAAGTTTTTATAGATTTTTTACATCATCTTAAAACTGAAGCTGTTTTCATCAGCTTAAAGCAATATTAAAGTAATTTTGAACTATCAATGGATGACTCAAATGTATTAATATTATTAAAGTAATTACTTCAATACTTGATACTTATGACACATACAACAAGTATGGAGAATTTGGAATGGGGAAGAACTAATTGAAATAGTTTAGCTGTAATATTTTGGTGAGAAATCATTTGAAAAATTCTATATTTTCAAGGTAGGAAGTGTTACATGAAACAAAAATACCCTAAAGAAGATATAAAGTAACTGGTTTAGTAGACTATATAGATTATTTGCTCACAGCATACCAAAAAGCTTTCTAATAATTGACATACTAGACTCATTGTTTATTTTAACTACTGTCAACTTTTTATGTAAACACAGACTTCCAAACCAAGATTTCATGTAAACCAGGATGGCATAATTCCTTATTAAGCAATTATGTTGTCGTTGATATTAATTATTGTTAACTATCACTATCATCAAAAGTTTTCTATTCTAAATGTGTTGGATGCTGTTTTCTATTTTGTCTATTAAGAGTTACAAATTATTTTACTACTCATGTAGGGATATGTAATATTATTTCTAATACTATATTTGGAAGGAAAAAAAAGCACATTATTAATTCTGTCACTCATGTAGGCTTTTTCTGAATCCTTTTCATTGTTTCTTGCAACTTTTTTGGACTATGAATAGCAATAATAACCTCATTTGCATTTTATTCATAGAGAATAATGCTTTCTGCCTGTACTTCATGGTTTTCAGATTATACGTTTGACTTATCAGTGTCACACTTTAATTTCAGCTGTATTATCACTTTGATTATCATACATTTCTGTTAGGCAGATTACCACTATTACTGTATTTCAGGTGAAGATCCAGGCCAAATTTTCACAATCTTTATACACATTGGGATGTGTGCATCCTAGCAAAAATCAAAGTAAAATCTCACTAATCAGATTTGACAGTTGTGCTTTTCTGGGAAAACCAGTGACACAGTTCCTCAGTGAAGCCAGTGGCAAAATTACAGTGGAATTCAATGAAGCAAGGATTCCTTATTCACTTCTAAACTGCACCTGGGAGCACATTGAGGAAATACACAACAAAGAACAATAATTAACTGCTCACATAACCATAAATGAGTGTCTTTTATTTTCAAAGGCTTGTAATTGAACAAAAAGCTTTAGTCTCTTCTTAGGAGTCGTGCTGGGTTAGGAGAGTTGCCAGTGAGGCTGAAATACAATTGAAATCCGTATTTTTTTTTTAATATTCATTAAAGTTTTATCTGTTGTTTTCCTCAGTGTGTCCTTCATTTCTATTAAGAATTAGTGATGCAATGTATATTAAAAAAAAAAAAAAAATTACAGCACAATATAATATCATAAATATTCCCCAGAAAGGTCAGAATGAATATCATATCTTGTACTGATTGAATTTATTTTACATTAATCAATCTCTATGATACCATGATAATGAGTATTATAGCAGGATAGTGAAAATAAAATAGAATTTATTTTAGTATAGCAGACAGATAGCAGACTTTTTAAAAACTAGTTTTCTATGATTATGCTGCACAGGATCTTAAAAAGGTAGTTGCAAGAACTACCTGAATAATCCAGCTTAACACTGATGTACTGCTTTTGTAGACCTAAATTTTCAAAACTGTTAAACATAACATTAAGCATCTCTAAACGACAACAGTACAGTAATCCCAAATAATACTTTTCAAAGTACAGTTCCCCATAAAGAAACAAATATGCCAGAGGCAGATGAATTTACAGCATCATGACACAAATGGATGCTTCTCTGGAATGATGTGCTATTAGAAAGGTCAGCTTTACAAGCATAGAGATGTGCTACCAATTTATTTTCATGCATACTTAATAGGTTCTATTTCGTCTCTCATCTGGTGCTGAGGAAAGGTATTGATCCCCAAAAGGCATTCTAGTTGTTTATTCATAACACAGAAGCAATTTAGGACAACTTATCTAGCTTATCAGACATAAAAGAGCCACATAAAGTCTAGGGACACTGAAGGTAGGAATGGTTATATAAAGCACCATTATTTTCCAAGTATGTCTGCCCCAGTTGCTGCCCACTGACACCAGTAATGAATGAGGGCAGCTACCAACTTCTCCTGTGATTCTCTCAATGCAAAGTCAATTCTCTGACTCTCTTCAACAGTGGACATCAAAAGGTAGCTAGTTTTTCAAGTTACTCATATTTATTGATCTTCTGTCTAAAAAGAAATAGCAGGTAAAAAAGTGCTAGCCTCTAAATTAATTGCTTATGGTTTTCAGGGGAGTGAATGTTTTTTAAAAAAGCACTGCTCCCATGAAGCGTGCATTACACATGGTTTAATTTAAAAGCTTAGAAATGTACACTGTCCTCATGTACTGCTTCACATACAGATCTGTCTCCAGTCATTACTGTTACAAGAGTATGTCATTAGTCATTCTCCTCAGCAGTTGCTATGTACTCACATGTTGTGTAGAAGCAAGAAAAAACTTGTTGTCCTGCAGTTTAAGACAACCAACAAAATGGTTCATGCAAGAGAAATACAATTACTGCACAGCAGACAAGCTGTTGGCCTGAATTGAAATTCCTCAGAGCATTGCCTAAATAGAACATCTAATCAGAAAGTGAGAATAAAATCAATTTTTATCCACCTCACAGATTATTACAGCAGGAATGGTCACTTGCAGTCCCATCACTTTGATTTGTATATTGGGTTTGCATGACAAGGTTTCAGTCGCAGAAAAGCTACAAAGGAAAGGGCAGCAGTGACAATATGAGATGAACTGATCACAGCATATCCACCTGTGCTGCTGTGGGAGGAGGAGGGAGAGAATTCAGGAGAGAAGTTGTGCCAAGGAAAAACAGAGGAGTGGGGGAAAGGGTTTTTTAGATTTGAAGTTATTTCTTATTATCTTACTTTGATTTGATTAACAATAACTAAACTAATTTCAAGTCAAGTCTGTTTTGCCCATGACAGTAACAGGTGAATGATCTCTGTTCCTTATCTCAATTCATGAGATGTTTGTTATAATTTCTCTCCCTTGTCCAGCTGAGAAAGGCAGTGATAGAGTGGCTTTGGTCGTATCCCATCACTGTTAGTTAAACTCACATTTTTTGAGTAGTACAATCATGTTTCCCACAGTGTTTTTGAAATCACAGTCACTGAAATCTGCAGTCACTCACCTCTGTGGTTTCACAAATTCTACTATGTTTTTTGGACAGTCTTTCAAAGAAGCTGAAATGAAAACACTTTTTTTTCTGGTTCTAATGTGTGATAATCTAACAGCAGCTCCAAACTATTTGGAGAAGTAACTTTAAAGAGCAACTTCCTTGCCTGGTCTAGCAGGATACTGATGAAGTAACAAGGAGTACTATAACATCAATATAGTTAGTGGTGAAATGTGGGCCAAGTGAGGCCCAGTATTTTTCTAATTAAAAGATTATGGGTGGAAGAAAAAAATGAACACTGGATTATGCCTGCTTATAGTCAGACAGGCAATTTTAAAAAGATGTTCTTTTAGAAGCAGTACACCAGCTTTTACTCTGGTATGAAGCTGAAACACTGGACAAAACCTGTACATCTATCTAAGTGTAGCATCAAGCCATGTGCAGCTGACTCCTGAAAATGAACAGAGGAAACAGGGCACCCAGGAGCTTTGTGAAACCTTCAAAATGTGCATCCATTGGATTTGGGTAGGAGCCTACCATTTTTATGTAGTTCTGACAAGAATTTTTCTACTGTGCGCTCAGACTAGCTCAGATATGCGCTCCCCAACTGCCTGCGCACTGATCATAAGCTCAATATGCAAAAAGTAATTAAGACTGGCATAAGTGTTAATGAAGTACAGTGCTTCTTATTATATATATCAGACATTAAGAAAGTTTAATTTCTCTACACTGACAAAATTTCTCAATGAATGACATTGAGGTGGAAGAAGACAAAACTTCCACCTGCTGCTTTAGATTCCATTGTGACAAACCCTTTGTCTTTCATAGAAGTGATATTAAAGACTATGTCTGAGGAGTATTGAATAAACAAAATGAAAACTTCTTCATTTTTGCTGTTTATGTCAATTATGATCCATTGAAACAGAAAACTCTGCAGTTGCAACTACAGGAAGACTCCAACATTAAAAAAACACAAAAAAGTTGTTTATTATTGTTATAGTTATTACTTATTTAACCCCATTAATTCTCAATTTATGAGAATTATTTGGGTCAAAATAATAATAGTAATAATAATAATAATTGTTATTTTTAAGCAGGCTTCCTTGTCAATAACTGCTTAAAAATCAAAAATCTTCATAGGGAGTCTGACAATTTTCCTTTGATCTATATATTTTTCTCAAGGTTAGTGAAAATTAAATTTTTACATATGTATTCACATGCATGAATGGGGAGATATTTTCTAAAGCACTAATACATCACTCAACTGCAGCTAAAATGCGAGCAATAAAATTTAGTTCTTAAATTTACTCATACATAAATAAAAACAAAGTAAACAATGTAGGATTAAAAATCAAAGAAATAAAAATTTTTTTTTTTCTTCTACCAAAATAATTCTTAACTCCTTGTCTGTACAACTTGAGACTTCTTTACAGAGTTCTAGGAAGGTTTTGAGAGTCATATTAATACAGGACCAGATCCAAAGGTTAATGACAAAAACCCATCCAAGTCATGGTAGAAATGGAAATTTAAATTAGATCAACCCTGTTGGAAATTTCTATTACCTGAATATCAAGACCAAAAACTGTGTCTCTGTTTTAGCTGCAGTGTTCTACAATAAGCAAAGAAAACTCTGAATCTAAAAGTAAAATTATCCACTGATGGAGACAATTAAGAAAAGTGACTAGCAATCTAATCTGTGAAGGAAATAATTAACAACCTGATTTTCAAAATATGAGATTTCCTCTTGTATTTAAACATAAAATAGTCAAAATGAAGTGAGGTTGTGGCAGAGAAAGGATTAGTGTAATAATTAAAAAAATCACAAGTCACACTCTACAAGAAGCTTGGAAAACTTGTTCTTCTCTACCGCTTTAAAGGAAAAAAGTTCATTTTACTTTCTTTCCAAAATTATCACTCCGGATTAGTTCCTGTTCAGCATAAGGCTGTAAGTGGTAAAAAAAAAAGAAAATAAATATCACACTGATCTTCAGGTAGGGCAAAAGAAGGATTTTGAGAACTACTAAACCTTATCTCTATTTCTGAGAAGGGGGTGAAGTACATCCCCCTGTGGACTCTTGTATCTACAAAGAAACAAGATGACTGGGAGCAGCCAGGACGGATTTATGAAGGGTAAGTTGTGCCTCACTAACCCAACTACTTTTTTCAGTGAGGTACTGGTACAGAAATTGATGGTTTGGTGAGGGAATGCCACTGAGTACTGTATATTCTGCCCCTAGCAAAGTTATATACCAAGCAAATCAGGAGATTTTTTCATGTCAATTGAAATAATTGTACTAATCATGTGTCCATTGCTTTGGACTGACACAGCTCTCAGCCTCTCTTTGTTTGCCCTGTGCCCTGACCATGGTGGGGACTCTCTGCCGGATTCACTCCTGAGTACTGGAATCTGGCTTGCACTTGTAGCCCAATTCTGGACAGTGCTTGGTCCAACTGGCCACCCCACTCCCTTCTGGTCTATTCCCTGGTGCAGAGGCCGTTCTGATGCCTGGGTGCACTGCTGACTCCTGGCAACTTGCGGCCTCCCAGGGCCCTTGCAGCAGAGCTTTTCATAGCTGGTTGTCACCTCTGAGGCCAGAATTTCCTTGGCCTTTGAGGAACCCCACAGGAGGGGGGGGCTCAATCAAGCTATTTTTCCAGATCCTCCTCAACTGCAGCCCGGCTGTCCAGATCACTAACTGCTTCTTCCAGGCTGCTGTCATGCACAAACAATCTAGGAGTGCTTTCCCAACATCTAGGCTCTAATAAAGGCAGTAAACTGGATGGACACAACATCAGTTCAGCCACCAGACAACACTAGTAAATACTTGCCAGCTGAATTTTGCCCTACCAATTAAAGCCCTTTGAGTCTATGCATCTAGCCATCATGTCATTCAGCTATCTAAACTGGATATCACTAATTCAGTGATAAGGAAACTCTGGGATGCTGTGACAAAAGCTGTGCTAAAGTCAGGGTACATGCAGACCCTTCCCAGGGACTAAGGGGAGGCTGACCTGCCTGTATAGCATGGATTCTCATTACTCCTTTTGAGGATGATGTAATGTTTGTCTTTTTTTCAAGCATCAGAAATAAAGCTGCAATCTTTGAAGACAACAGACGTAAGAACGGCAAAGACCATCAGAGAGCTGTCATTGTTCAGTTCTGTCTGTCCCATGGACTGGGAGGCTCAGAGCCTTGGGTGTCTTAAGGGTAGATTTAACAGTAAAAACTGAGACAAAAATGTGCCTCCACCATCTCCATGTCTTTGACCACTTCCCTTGTAGTAACAGGCACACATTTTCATTAGCTTTCGTGTTATCAAGAAGCCCACTTCCACCTACAGTCAAAAGACATGTCTGAGGTCAGAGGCTCTATGTTCATTCACACTAGATTTTTCTGACACACTTATTTGACTTTTCACACAGTGAAATGTTGAAGCTATCCTTCTACCTAGTGTCTCTAGGACCAAGCAGGTACTTGAAGAAACTAAGATCCATAAGCCTAAATTTGAACATGTTCCTAGCAATAAGATCAGGAACAAAAAACTAATTTGTCTAAAGCTGTTTACTCTGAAGTATTATTGTCGCTCACACTTTGTTCAGCTAGTTAGTTTACCTAGCAATCCAGCATGGCAAAATATGGTAGAAGAACTCTTTTCAGACTCAGCATCTTATACAGTGCTTATGTGACCCTGATATTTTTCAGTGTTTTGACTTAGATCATTGTATTTATTCAGCCCTGGCATTCAGTGCAAATGAATGAGTTCATTCATCCCATCCCGATTCCAGACTTCTGAATCAACAGACGTGACTGGCAGCTTTAAAAGATCTACTTCCCATGGTAGAAGGCCTTAGCTTAAGACACAAAAGCAGGATAGGGTTCCCTCTCAGACCTTCTGTCGTAATCACAGCGTAGACTCCCAAGATTTCTGTTGCTTTGAACACTGTGCTATCGATTTTCCTGGAATAAATCTACATTAAAGAAACATAGATGCTACCTGTAAATGGATATTGCAAGTGTTGTTATCAATATTCAATTGCCTACTATGCCTACAGGTCATATAATCCATGATTATGTATTTCAGAGCCTTATTAGGACAATACTAAAAGATTATTTAGGTACTTAAAATTTTATTTTTTAGCAGCATTTAAGCCATTTCAAGTATGTTTGAAAATATAAGTCTTAAACATGACTGTCTCCTGCTATGTAAGAAAAACTCAGCTATGTAAGAAAAAAACTTATATGTATTCCCTTGTAATGATTTTAGGCTCATATGAGTCAATCACAAAGATTTTAGGAGCTGATGGGTAAGAACTCTCCTAATATGCCTAAAGTCCTATTGTGTGCTCTTTAGTCTATGAACAGAGAAAGAAGTTTGTTTCTAGTATAATTCTTCAAGACTCCAGAAATTATTAAAAAGGTGCCTTTAAAAGAAAGAAAAATTGCTAATTTACACTTTACAAGACTGATAATTACTAAAAGAAAGCTAGCAGTATATCTCGGCTCTTCTGTCTTGCTTATATTCTTTATTATTCTTTATTATTCTTATATTCTTTATTATGTGCCTTCTTTACATGTAAATTTTACCCCAAGAGTGACACAAGCCAGAGGAGAAAGTGAAGCTGAAAGAAGCTAACAATCTTATTTATTTATTTATAACATTTTTTTCTTTAAACAGTCATGTCAGAAACCAAAGAGCATCGCTAAACTGATGGACCATAAATGATTTCCAGAACTGATGTAGGTTGATTGAATAACCAAATTCTAAGTCCTAATGGAAATAATAAACTTTAATCAGTCCAGCCTTTCAAAAATAATAATAAAAAAATCCCACAACCTAGTAAGAGATTTTATTGAATATTTTTTTTTATATCAAATTCCTAATGAGATGGCCAACATGTCTGAGTAATCACTTTTACTCACTGTTCTTATTAAAGCAAAGAAGAGCTACAATTCTTTTAGTGAGAAACAAAAATTCTTCTGATGCTTAGAAAATAGAATAGACCTTTCCAATGATGTTAGAGTGAATATGAAAGGAAATCTTTGCTAGAAAGCTTTCAGGTACATGATATGGAGAAAATAGCATGGGTGTAATAATTCTACAATTTTTATAAGGGTAATCAATTATCATATACCATCCAATTAAAAGGTTAGTTGGTTAGGCAATAACCCCCCGGGTCCTGCCCCACTGGAAGAAGTCCAGAGGTTTCTTTTGCCCCATTTTTGTTATATCTGGTCCAGATTCTGGTTGGAAAACAGAACATCCTTGTAGTTAGTTCTCTTCCAGGAATAAGACAAAATAATATTTAGGAATGTGTTTGTGAGGTTAACTTACTGTTCCTAAATGTTGAGAAGAAAGATAGGAAAACTACTAGAAGATGCAGCCCTGTTTTAGTAATCTATAAAGCTATCAATATGTGAAAAATACAAAAACTATAAATCTTTGGAACCATTTCCCTGATCAGTAACATTAAATTGGCCCTTTATTTTTATTCAAAAAAGTAGTGCATTTAATTGAACTTAATATAGGAACAATAAATATCAGTCTTTGATAAAATGAATGGTTTCCCTTCTCTTGTCTATATAACACTTTTAATTCTTTTAAAACTCTTTAATGAGTTTAGTAAAAAAAATTTCACCTTAGCACATGAAATTTCACCTTATCCAGAAAACACCCACCACTCTTAAAAGTGTAGCTGAATTATTTTCAGGCATTGGCTGGAAAATAGTTTTCAGTTTTTTTTATTTTAAGAGTTGTACTTCCAGCAACTCCAACATTTAGTGTTGGAGGGCAGAAATCTTAACACACTTTTAAACAATTTTCAAGGTGAAAAAGTAGCACTGATATTGAATGAGCTAAATCTTAGAGTGGAGTAAAAATTAGTGGACAAATATCTGAATTTTGACATTAAGTGAATACGACATCCTATTTTGTTGAGCTTGATGTCTTTCAATTTCTACTTCAGATGCCTTAGGAGTAGAAGCCTGTATCTATCCTGTAGGTTGCATGCAGAGGGCCAGATAAATCTGTGGTGATTCTTCCTTTTGTCTACGAATCAAAGCTGTCCAAAGTCATTGAGACACAGCTATAAACCAGATAAGCACTAAGAAAAAGAAATTACAATTAATTACCATTAATTACCATAAAATAAAGTTACCATTACTGTACTACAACATTTGCCATAAAGTTGTAGTATGCAGTATTTTGCTTAGCAAAAAGTATGTTCATAAGACAGAGAAAGACAAGACAACTGGCACTGGTTTTAACCTGAAAGAGGGTAGGTCAAGGTGGGATTAAGAAAGACTCTTAGTTATGAGGGGGATGAGACTGGAACAGGTTAATTAATGAACCTGACAGCAGATAGACTTTCTTCTGCTATATTTTTGCTTTATATAAATATTTAACTTCTTTTCTAAAATCAAATACTATCGCTAAAACTGGTATTCTGAAACTAGGGATCTGCCCCTTGGGCGGAAAATGGAACTAAATTTCTCCCATTTTGTGGTTATACATTACAAAGTTGACTCATGGGCATACAACTTCAGGGAAATTCTAGAATAAAGCACATAATGTCATCCTATCTTAGGGCAAAATATCTAGCAGAGCTTTTCAGGTATTCTGCAGCTGACAGGGCTTTCTACAAAAAGGGACAGCTGAAACAAACCTGAAATAAACTTTGATGCCCTATAAAAAACTCTGAAAGCTTAAAAACTATTTATGCCAAGGCCATCTAGGGTTAAATGCTAGATGGAGAATATTTCAGTTCAGATTGCCTGTTGCATTGTACCAGTATTACCAAAAATTTTTCAAATACAACATAATTGTCATCTCCCCATTTATGTATCTGACACTATAAAATGAAGAAATAGATGTGCATCAAAGAAATAGATGAGCACCTGTTTCTATGCTTTTTCTTACAACTTTAGAACTTCTCATAAATTCTCTCGGAGTCTCCTTAAAACTATTGTGGTGATGTCTGCATAAAAAACCCCATCAATTAGGTACTGCTGAGATCCCTGCCCATCATATTGATCAGTATTGCCTCAGTCTTGTACTTCCCTTGCGTGTCTGTTTCCAGCTGCTGTCTCACCTTTAACATACATTGTAAACACCAGGAGAAAGAGAGTTCTTATTTTTCTTTCATATACTACCCATTAAAAGTGAGGCCTGGATCATGACCAAGGTCTGATGACTATGCAAATACCAGTATATTACAGGAAAAAACATGACAGTGTATCACAAAGCAAAACATTTCTGATGCAGGTAATTATTTGGGTCATATTTTTAACGTCCACAAACAGATTAGACTGTGATTCTTTCAGACCATACAAGCAGTATGTCTTCTCCCCAGGATGAAATTTCATGTTAGAACTATTATAATCTAATAGTTATTACTGAATATTCACATTTGCACAAAATTAATTTTCTCAAAGCAATCTGCTCTATAATTCCAATTACAATGGAAGAGTAAAACTAGAATGATACCTATCTGACAGTAGAAATAATTACAGAAGAATTTGATGCTTCCATTTGATGCTTCTCCGGGACAGATATATTTTGGGATCATCTTACCACCTGGAAAATCTCCCAGAGCATTGTTTAGGCAGCCATGGTGACCATGACAAACTAGTAGAAAAAGCATCCACCCCCAGAAATCACATTCCCATGTCATGTCATTGATACTAACTGTGACATGGGTCAGCTATGACAAGTGTCATTATGATGAGTGGAACCAAGACAAGAAACATGGGATTATATACTAACAAATATATAGTTTTTATATATTACAATATATAAAATATATTATATAATGTATTACATTTATAATTGATTTAACATCCATGAGGGAATACTGGAGATTGTGTGAAGAGACACACATCATCTTCATAATTTGAAAATACTTTTTAGCTAGAAGACAAGATCTAATTATAGCCTCCAAAAAAGGTTTAGCCTTAGGAGTAAAAGAGATTTTAGGGAGAGAAGTTCGAAGGATGATACATGCTAAATGATGCTCAGAAAAATTTAGTTTAGTTATCCCAGGAATATAGATACCATGAGGCACTGCTTGGAAGAAAGATTCAAAAAGAGTGATCAAAAAAATTGCTCACTTTCATTTTATCACACAATAAAGAAATATGACTGAGCATAGTATAGCATATAATCAACAAAGAAAAGAATTACAAACTCTTTAACTGTATTTGTGAAAGTGACTGATTTAAAAAATTTAAAAATATATTTATTTTCATATGAAGAAAATTCAGTAGGATAAGACAGAAAAATAATCAGGACTGTGTTACTAAAGAAGTTATGAAAGCTCTGGAGCTACTGAGGACTGTGTGGGAAGGACTGAGTAAAAGGCAGGGACTCTGTGGTAAGGTGTCTGTTTCAGTCAGCACTGTTTCTGAGACTGGCAAGAGGAAGTATAAGGGAGTCAGAGGAAAATTTTGGAATTAAAAGATAGTAATATATTAGGGTATTTCTAGAAGCACTCCTTGGTTTTGAATGCTTGTTCCTCTTTAAAATGCAGTAAAATAATCTTCAGAAGTTGGCTGCCTTCATTTTAATATGAGGCGTAGATATGGATACTCAGTTCCTATAACTTATTAAAAATGTCTTCTAGGAATATTTTTTTCTAGGGGAAGAGCAGTCTGTGGAGATTAACATCCCTCTCAACAGAGAGTCTTGTTAGTGAAGTATGAAAATAAATCATATTTCTGCAGCACAATGAGACCTGTGAGCTACAACACAGAACATATTTTTAAAGCTATTTTTCACACGATCTTTATTCTCACTGACTTGCCAACCCCACAAAAGCTTACACAATGAATATAAATCATATCCATGAGGAATTTCTCTCATTCCTAAAGGCAGAGAGAAGACACACATATGTTGTTTTATACTTCAAACAATGTGATGAATATTTTATGAGGTATGAAACTCAGTCACTTCCATGAAAGAGACACCAAAGGAAAGCTGAGTCTCTGCCCTCCCATTTTCTCTCCTCTGGTTCACCTCCCACTCTTCCAAATTAACTTTTACACATATGAGAAACAGAACAGACTGTGGTCATACATACCCCCAGGAAATCCGTGACTTGTACAGTAATAACTTGTACTGTGTCTCTCACATTTGTCTGTGCTATTTAAAAGAGAAAAGTTTTTAGGCAGCAAATTCATGCACTCCTAATGTTTTTTTGTCCTCGGGGAGGCCAAAGAAGGGGATAGGTAACATTGTGTCCCAGAGCAGAGAGGATGGACTGAGAACTTGAGCCGAGCCAATCGATTGAGAACTTGGGCAGGTAAAGTTTCAGATCACTGCTGATAAAGCTTATGAGATAACACAGATTGGAACAATTACCTGGTTGAAGTTTCTTGAAGTATTTTTTTTTTTCCAAGCTTAGTTTTGACTCACAGGAAACTATTGAAGTTCATAAAACAGATATTTCAAACTTGATTCTTCCCTACTAAGCAGCTCATGCATGATTTATGTCTGTATATAGCAGATGTAAGAGAACAAGACTGAACTGATTGCATTTCATACCTGCTTTTATCTGGGTATAAAGGACTGCATAAATAGCAAAATGTGAAGCATGAGGCCCATTTTCTTAAATGAGTAGCAGAAGAATCTTTTTCTGAAGCTCAGTCCATGCTGTCAGAGGGGAAGTCTAATCACTGCTGCACTGAGAAAAGATCAGTTTATTCACTGATCATTGGTGGAATTTTTGTGTTTGTAGCAGGTAAAATAAAGACAAGGGAAACAACAAATGCTTTTCCTTTCAGTTCTGACAAGGAAACTGGTGACCCTCCTAATGTAAAACGTCATACCTTGTTCAGTCACTTTTTTTTCCCATATAATGTTTTGCTATGGAGCTTAACCAAATGAATGCTGAAGTCATGGACAAAGACTTTCAACTTGGGAGTGACAGCTTTTGCCTAAATGGATGAAAATTAGGGATTTTAATGGTGATTTAGAGGCTCAAAGTCTTATATACTTTCAGCTCCAGAGCATCTTTACTAAATAAGTGATACAAGAGTCTGAGTTAGCGGCGCAAAAAAGAGATAGGATGGAAAATTTAAGTGAGCACAGCTTAGGCCAGCATTACAGAACACACTGCTATTTTTGCTCAGATCTCTGTGAAGACTACACATGCATTCCTGAGACCCAGGTGACATAGTGAAGATTGTCCTCTTAGATGTATTTACCACTCCTCATCTTTCTCATTTGAAGCTTATTATTTAACATCCTCTTTAGTGGATCTTTAATCTAAAACAGAAGGGTTTTCTGAGCTAGAGTTCAGTCCCATTCCAGAGATTTATTCTTAAAAGTACTGCTCAAGTTGGAAGTAAGAAGAACTTTCAAAAGATAAGGCTTGAGGGAGTAAAATGAGCATTACTTTTTCCCATCTGTGGTTATACTATGTGACTATATCAGAGACTTCTGAACATCTTGCTGATGAAATCAATTAGAATCCTTTTTACTCTCTTAAAAATGACTGAAAAGTTGAATTCCAGCTCTTTCATTTTCTCACTCTCTAGCCACTCATAATACAGTGATATTTAAAGCTGTTTATACTTTTTAAAAATTTTGATTTAAGAAAAGTCATCCAACCTTCAATTTCCATGTATTTCACAGAGAACAAAGTAGAGAGGAAGCACAAGAGAGAAAAAGACTAGACTAAGATTTGAGACACTAAAAATACTGTTTAATCTGATTTCTCCTCAGCCATCCCCAAAAACCAGAAATATTTTAGCACTTCACAAAGTTAAGGAGAAATTAATTAGTGTTTCTATTTTTTCATCAAAAATTATTAAGAATTTATTCTGGGATAAGACAGTAAGTTTTTTCAAAATAAATATATAACTTAGTAATCCAATTATACATGCTTCTAGTATTCTGAATTCCAGACTGTGACATATCTGCTTTGCTGCAAAACTTCAGTTCCAGTGGGCAGACCTATTTGACATGAAACGTGTCTATTTATATTCTAAAAAGGTCTAAGTTTGTTTCTTGTTTTCTTCTTGTTCTTTGACAATACATAAGAGAAGGTAATGTTATCCCTGTGGACTGAAGAAAAGACAAAGTAATAGAGAGAAATAGAATTTTTTACGTAAGAAAATACACTAAAATAAATCAAGAAAATGTGTAATTTAATTTTAGAAATTAATGCTTTGAAGTTTTCAAAAGATTCTGCTACCTATACTGTGGAAGTTTCCTATTAAATCATGACGATACTACATTCAGGTCCACTATTGCCCTTCTGGAAGTGGCTGTAGGAAGAATTAGCAACTGAAGGATACTGTATGTACCTGTGTTCTCCTAGCACCCTTAAGCAGACCTTCTTTCTGACATCCAGTCATGTAAACACTTGCTGAGACAAATGTAACGCAAACATTTCAAATAATATTTCAGCAAGTTTTAGTGTTGCAAAACAAGGACTTTTATTTTAAACTGTTTTCTGGGGGAGGGATGTATGTTTTCTTCTTAATTTTATTTTAGTTATACCTTACTTTCGTCTGTTTAGTGCATTATGTAATACAGAAAAAGGTAGAGGATGAACACGATGCTATCCCTGTTATGTAAATATATGCTTATTAAACAAGGCAGAGAAGATTATTATGATATTCTGTATTTTTTTCAAGCTATTCTACTCTCACTTTTATTACTTAAAAGGGAGAAAATATCTTGACCTAAAAATGACAGGGTGGAATATATATATCTCTAATCTGTCT
>VYXF01004884.1:11098-33631 GCA_013397295.1 Polioptila caerulea | reverse complement strand
TCTATTTCTATTTCTATTTCTATTTCTATTTCTATTTCTATTTCTATTTCTATTTCTATTTCTATTTCTATTTCTATTTCTATTTCTATTTCTATATCTATCTATACACAGACATATGAAATCGTCTTCTAAGGACTTATTAAAAACATGAAGTAAAAGAGAGTAGGTTTATATTTGATATTAGGAGGAAGTTCTACACTATGAGGGTGATGAGGTATGGAAAACACTGGCCAATGAAGTTATGGATGCTCTATCCCTGGAAGTATACAAGACAGCAATCTGGATGGAGCTCTAAACAACCTGGTCTAGTGGAAGGTGTCCCTGACCGTAGTAGTTGGAACCATATAATTCTTAAGGTCCCTTCCAACCCAAACCACCCTGTGGTTCTATGATTATGTTGGATTTTTTTTGTCCCCCATTTAAAAAAATATAAAAAAGTATCAGCTGCAGCCAAAGTAATTTGAAGCTCAAATCCATCTGGTTTTACTGCCACAGAAATATTTCTTTCTTCTCAACTGATTTCATTTTCTGGGATCTCTTTTTGCAATAAATTACTAGTAAACATAGCTAGTGATACCAGCATTTCTGTTTTAGAAACCAATTAAACTTAGTTTAGGAAATCTCAATAGCTATATCACATACAAATGTAGTAGAGGAACTGTAAAGAAGAAGACAATATCTAACCATCTTCAAGCCTCTCTCAGAGTGAAATGTTCTATGGGTCTTTTAAACAGCCCTTTAAGTAAAACGGAAAACAATGCAAAGGCAACCACTCAAAGATTTCACTGTGAGGAAAAAAACCCCAAAACTACCCATACATAAATCATGGCCTGAACCTCACTCCCAAAAGAGTAAATGCTTTCAAATGCAATATCAAGCCAATATCAAGTTACTATCAAGCTAATATCAAGTTAATTTAAAGAAGTCCACTAATGCTCTCTATGCTTCTGAAATACCAGTAATAGCAATAAAGTGCAATAAAGAAGAGCAATAAAAACAACTGCAGTTATTTGTTGAAATGTTTTTGTAAATACTGACTCCTCTTTGGGTGAGATTCACATGGTTTAAAGCCACTGTGGTCCCTTGGGCCACACAGCAAAAAACAACTGTGCACAGAGGCAGGTGGCATCTGGACTGGCTAAGTCCGGTCCACTATGTCTAATCAACACTGATCACTCCTCTTTTCTAGTACCAACAGCTTCTGTGAGCACATGAGAAAGTGTAGGCAGACTGAAAATCTTTTCAGAAATGAGAATTCAAAGGCATAGATGGCTTTATTGTCAGGTAATGATATCGGGAGCTTTTAACCTCCAGATAACGGCATAAAATTGCCTGAGGTCAGCAATGACTGAAAATTGTGGCAATTAGATGGCTTCTTTGTGGCCTATAGGAAATGAATTGGTGGCCTCACTCCAGTTCTCTATCATAAAACAATTACAGCTAATGCTGATTGACATCTTTGATTGCAGCCATGGCTCAGAGGCCAAGACTGAATGAGCCTTGAAAATAAACTGCCCTTCAACCCAAAAAAGTCAATCCTCTGAGCCAGAGGTGAGGCACACACTAGACTGAGAAAAAAATGTACCTGTTTTTGCTCACTACTGACAGAAACTTCGTCTCTCCTAACTGCCAGTACCTTCTGCTTAAGATGGAACAGAAAATGCAAGTCCTTTGGGAGGCTTTAGGAAGATTTATTACAAATAACCCTTTATGTATTTCACACAAGCATGCAAGACTTCAGGTGGCGTGGTGCTGTGGTGCAAAGTGCTGTGTGAGTGTTGTGCTCAACAGTCCACTCTCTGAATTGCTTGCCATCAAAACAAGTGGGGGCCAAGAAGCACCATTACCAGAGTTTGACAGACAGTGCATGAGGCTCAGTGAGACAAGGCAATAAATCTAAGATCAAACACTTAACGTGTGGCAGAAAAATGAGTCCAAGGAGAGGATTTGGTCTCAGCTATAAAAGTGAGTTAAAGGCAAATAGTTCTGGATCACATAGATGCTTTATACCTTTTACTTCTGGCATGACGGAAGGGGAACTGTGTGCAAGTGTCCATGTGTTTAATGCCAGTCTGGCATTACTGATGTGCAATAGATAAAAGGAAGGGTTTTAGACTACATTTAGCTGTAAGAAAAAATTCAATTTTAAATCTTCCCCAGACACAACTAGATCAGAAGATTTTACTTGAGGAGCTGTTTTTGAATCTTATAAAAGATTTCATGTGCTGGGAGACATCTCAAAACTCCTGTTCCCAAATGTTTATTTCATAGCATAAAGGTCAGTTTGAACTGGCTATGTAAAATATGAATAGTGGTAAACACACACAGTGATTAGCATTTGAAAATGTCATGTTAATAAAAATATAAATTAAAAAAAAAAAAAAGGAAATTATAAGTTAGAGTGATCCCACACAATGCATGGTTAAAATGTACTTCTGAAGTAGGGCGGATTGAAAAAGAACACAGTAGACGTCTGTAGAAGTGTATGACTCCATGTTGGCAGCTGTCCTTGGCTGGACAGGATTCAGCCTCATCATCTTCTTCTGTCTTCTGTTATAGAGCATGGGCTGTGTCTGCTTGTCTTGGACATTGCAGTACAGTTTCATCTCTATGAAAATCTGTGCAGCAGCAAAAATTCACAGCAGTGCTTTTCCAGTGGACTGAAGCATTTCAAGCATAACTCTTGAAATGACCTGAGGCAAACACAAAGAAACCTAGAGGAAATTATGTTAATGCTCAGATGAAGCTTAATAAGCAACCTCTAACTGGAAGTTATATAATCCATCTGCCTTTTCCTCTAAAGACAACAAATATCTTTCACTGGTCTTACATTTTGGGAGGTTAAAAACAACATATGTCTTTATCAGTTGTCCCACTGTACAAATGAAAAAGACCTGTAGAATCACAAAAGCACTTAGAATCATAGAATGGTTTCTTTTGGAAAGAACCTTAAAGGTCATATGATTTCAACCATCGTGGGCAAGAATCCCACCCACTAGATCATACTGCTAAGGGAACCATCCTAATTGGTTTTGAACTCTTTCAGGGGTGGCACATCCACAGCTTCTCTGAGCAATCTGTTCCGGTGCCTCAACACCCCCACAGTGGACTCAGCCTGTCTTTACAGAAGAAGTGCTCCAGCACTTTGATCATCTTTGTGGCCCTCTACTGGGACAATTCTAACTATTCTTCCTGTGCTGGGACCACAGAGCTGGATGCAGGATTCCAGATGGGGCCTTACCAGAGCAGAGAAAAGGGACAGAATCCCCTTCCTCTCCTGCTAGCTATGCTGCTTTGGATGCAGCCCAGGACATGTTTGGCTTTCTGGGCTGGGAGTTCACATAGCAGGGTCATGCACAGCTTTTTATTTACCAGAATTTCCAAGTTGTTCTCCAGGGGACTAGTCTCAGTAAGCTCATCTCCCAGTGTGTGTCCACACTTAGGATTGCCCCAGCCTAGCACCTTGCACCTGGACTTGTTTAACTTCATGAGGTTCTTAAGCTTGTCCAGGTTGTCCTGGACAGTATCCCTTCGTTCTCTTATGGTCACCACTCAGCTTCATGTCCTCTGCAAACTTGCTGAGGGTGTGCTCAATACCACTGTCCACGTCATTGATGACAACATCGAAGAGCTCTGGTCCCAGGACAGAGCCCTGAGGGACAGCACTTGTCACTAGCCTCCACCTGGACATAGAGCCATTAACCACAACTCTCTGTCTGTGTCCATCCATCAAATTCCTTAACCACAGAATAGAGCATCCTTCAAATCCATGCCTCTCTGGAGACAAAGACCATGTCGAAGGCCTTACAGAAATCTAGATTTTTTAAGGTTTGACATTTTAAGGTTTGTGTTGGAAAAGTCCTTTGAGTCCTGCTGTTTACCCAGCACTGCCAAGTCCATGATTAAATCATTTCAATAAGTGCCACATCTATATGACTTATAGATACTTCCAAGTATGGTGGCAACCTCTTCCCAGGACAGCCTGTTCCAATATTTGACAACCCTTTTGGAGAAGATTTTATTTTTCTAATATCCAATCTAAACTTCCCCTTGCACAATTTGAAGCTGTTTCTTCTAATCCTATCAATTGTTACTTGGGAGAAGAGATTAACACTAAACTGTTGTTCACAAAATCATCCTTTTTTTGAATAAGTTATGAGCTGGAACTGCCTCTTCCTGCACTACGTTTACATAACTATAGACAATGTGCTTAGGTCAACTTAAGATATGACCACTTCTCAGCTGAGATGTAAAAATGTGGCTTGTGAATATTCTTAACCTATTTCAGTTGGAAAGTATATCAATTAGCTTAAACTGATTTCTTATTTTGTATAATTCTAATCTCAGAAGAGGTATTACTATTTAACTAAATACAAAATGAATGGACTGGGACTTAGATATCAGGCTAACAGAATGATATGTGATCTACTTTTTAGCATTGTTAAGATATAAAAATTAAAACATTCCTATCCCTTTCTTACGATGGTTTTGCTGTCATGCCCAGTAATATTTTAACAGAGGATCAAGATGTTACAATTTATATGCTAAATGGAGGAGTACTGAATATCTAGAATTATTTTTCACTGATAATAAAAGAGAAAAATAGCAAATCCTGTGGGTAATTGAACAAATCCAAACAGATTAACAGCATGAGTATATCATATGAACAAAAAACCCCAGAAATAGATACTTTAGTTTCTATGTTAAAGTGTCATTCTAATAAAATCCAGGATAAAAATCTCAAGACTTAGTCATTGTGATCTCTGAGAGTCTCATTAAAAGATGATGTAGAAGAAGGAAACACATCAGTCTTGATATGAAATGAAATACTACTTAAAGATAGTAATGCACATGTATCAATATGCAAACAAATTTGTAACAGATTTAATAACAAACACCCAATCAGCAAAAAATCTGTATGAATTCAATGTTTTTTGAGCCCAGGGTGCTCATAATTTTTTTACATTTATAACTAACGTATGCTAACGCCACTGTTTCTCTTTTCTCTGAGTGGATATTTCTACAATGTATTTTCATTTAAGGAGCTAGCAGCAATAGTAACCTGCATTACTAAGATACCTGAAATGTACTAAATGTATTGTCTAGAGTTTAAAACACTGGAATTGTGCATAAAATTATATAAATTGTATAGTATTTATCCTACATATGTTTCTATGAGATAATGAAACATCAGGGGTTAATGACTAAAAAATTGTCGATGTGAAGATGCAGTGGCTGTTTTGCTGAGGTCAGGTTTGTACCCCTGCCACAAAAAGAAGGGGAGGAGAAGAGTTTTTTGTGTGGTGATGAAACCTTGGATCCACATCAGACAGGGCAGTTGAATGTCCATCAATGGAAGACACAAGTTGGGTTTTGATCCAGATGAGGGAGAAGGCAAATAAGCAGTCCCTGCTGAGGCACCACAGTGCTTTTAATTACACCAGCATCCTCCCTTACACAATTGGCTCAGGTGTAAAGCTCTCCAGGGAGGTACTGGGGCATTTTAATCTGCTGCAAGTGAACTACTAACAAGAACCTGAATTACCTTTGCCGTCAGAGGCAGATCTTATCGGCTTCAGAAATGGAATTTCTGATTCTCCAGTGTTCTTAATGAATTAAAAAGTTGCCATCTGTGCTGTTTTCCTCTTTCTTCCTAAAGCTTTAAACATTCAAGGACAATTATGGTCTATGTTACATTGTAACTCAGTAAAATTTTCATTCCAATTAAGTGGCAAGGTTTTGATGGTTGTGGATCTGCAGCAGTAGCCTCCATGAATGGAAACCAAGGCTCCCAATGCAGAACACTGCCTGTTCCAGTAGAATGCAGAGCAGACTAGTCCCTGGTCCTTGCTAAGCCCACTGGTCATGATGATGGTGGTGCTTCTGGGATAACACTTCTAAGAAAGAGTAAAAAAAAAATCCTGCAGACAAATTGTAAAAAGAGGAGTGAGAAAATGTGAAAGAGCACTGTAGGTGAAAGGAATGAGGGGAGGAGGAGATGTTCCAGGTACCAGAGAAGAAATCCCTAGCAGCCCCTGGAAAAGACCATGGTGATGGAAGTTGTTCCCCTGCAGACCGCAGAGGTCCACAGTGGAGAAGATATCCACCTTCAGCCCCTGAAGCACTCCATTCCACATCAGGGGTGTACCTGAAGGAGGCTATGTAGAAAGCTCAGGCTGGACCACATTCGTGGCAGGAGCTGCAGCCTGCAATAGAGTAGAGTAGATACAGAAGCAGGGCTTCTGACAGAAGTTGTGGGTGGTGGGGGATCCTTTCTGGAACACTCCATTTCTGAAGGACTCTTCTCTGTGGAGAGAATTCACACTGGAGCAGTTCTGAAAGAACAATATTCTGGGGTGAGGATGTCCCATGCTGAAGCACACAAACAATGCAAAGAAGAAGGAAGGACAGAGATAAAGTGTTATGGATTAATCTCCATTCCCTATCTGGCTGTACCGCTCAGAGAGGAGGTAGAAGGACTGGGAATGAAGGAGTGAAACTGAGCTTGGGAAGAAGCAGGGGAAGCAGGAGGAATGAAGAGAGAAGGGTAGGCTTGTCTAGTTTTGTCTTTGTTCATCACTATTCTGCTCCATTTTAAATTTCCCATATAAAATCAATCTTTTCCAAGCTGAATCTGTTTTGCCCATGATTGTAACTGGTAGGTGAACTCCCTGTGTTTGTATCAACCCATGAGTTTTTATATATATTCTTTTTCTCTGTCATCTTGAGGAAAGGGAGTCAGGGAGTGCCTGGGTGGACATCGATCATCCAGACCAGATCAACCCACAGAGTGCTGATTAACTTGGAAGAAACTTCCACCTTCGGAGAAACTCCAGAGCTGTTTCTCCCCATGATATGTAGCAGCAGTGGAACGAACAGAATCAGAGAGCAGAATACATTCCCAAACACAAAGAGAAATCCAACGTGCCTGCCCCTGTGCTAGAGGAAAAACCACCATGGGAAAGTAAGAGGAAGAGTAATGTTCTAATTTGACAGAATTTTTTACAATGAATCATAACATTGCCTTTCAACTATAAACACAGTTATTACCATGATAACCAAGTAGCAACATAGAAAAGGTGACAGAGGAAGTTCGAAGTTCATGTCATCGCCTAAAGAAATCTGTCTTCTGTAAATATACGCACATATGTATAGTCAGTAGGCAGAATTTCTAATACTGTCATGCATGCCTTTGAAAGTGGTTTTATCCATATAGGAGTAATGTATAAAGATGTCCATATAAATATATGAAATATACATATATACCATTTTACCATTTGCATCTATCACTTGCACATTGAGTTTCACTTATATTTTAACCTAGCTCTACAGAAATAGAGGAGTAAAACACTCTTTTGATATTTCATTCCTTGAACAGACCTCATTAAACACTAAATACTAAACCCTCATTAAATTCAATACTAAACTCTTTCAGTTAATGTTCATGATGAATGGCTATTTGATACGATGACTAGCACTATCTCACTGTAGTCTATGCTTAATCAGTCCTTACAATTTAATTGCAGAAATCCATGAAGTAAAGTAATTTTCAAGGATACCAACAGTTTCAGATACTACCCTCAAGTTTCTGGAAACATCAGTTGAATATTATTCTAATGTCTGAAACATAAATAGCTGAAAAAAATATTGTTGTTCAATGTACTTCATACATAATATCTTATGCATTAATATCTTACAATGTCTTATAGCCTTTGTCTTAACTAACAATTAAGAGAGGTTTAATAATGTTAATAACATATATATTTCCCTGAATTAATAGGTTTCAACCAAATTTTGCATTGCAATATTAAGAATGGAGTTTTTGTTATTGTTGTTATTATTATTATTAATATTAATATTATTATTTATTAGTTTCAGCTTTTTCCAGGAAATTATTTGCACTCACAAAACTTTAGAAGACTGAATCTGCTATGAGACACGTGAATTTTCAAGCTACAGAGATTGCAAAGATTGCATTTTAAAAGTAATTTTATTGCATGTCCATATATTAGAAGATTTCCATTCCACCTCCTGCCTTTTTGCAGGAAGAAAGAATGGAGTATTATTCAACTGACTAGAGCGGTTCATCTGAAGCTACTAAAGTGTATAATTTTCAGTGTTCATTTAGAGAGTTCTTAAAATGCCTACTTGGCAAACCATGAGATATAGTTCACATCCAGTTTAGGAGCTTTATATCTCAATGTACACTGGCTGCTGAGTATGTTTGCTTTGATAATCTGTATTGAACTGTCTCCAACTAGAATAGTACCATCAAGCTTCATCATACTTTGGCAACCGTTTGTTCATTCCCATCACATCACAGGATAATGCTCTTGTAGTCTCAGATGTGTGCAAATACATGTTTTCTTCACAGCACCACAACAGATCAGCCAATAAGAATTGAAAAGCAAACTCTCATAAAACTTGAACTACATGGAACTTTAAAGAAAGAAATTCAAAGTGCCATTTGAATTTGACAAAATCTTCAGACAATCAAACTACAATATAAGCCAAAAATGTCTGGGAAAAATTTATATCTAATTTTAAATGTGCCTATGGTGGGGTAGAAATCTAACCCAACAGGACAATATGAGAAAAAGGAGGAATAAGAAGAGACATTTATATCAATTTTTATGTAACCACACTCTGCATAGGAAAGGTCTAGGAACTAGAAGGAATGACTTAAATAACTTGGCATTTCCTTCAACACAGTGATCCATCTTTTTGTTTCGTCTTCTATTTTTTTCTCTTATTTCAATTTATCTTATTTCCAATTTATCTATTTCTGTGAAGTGATGAGCACTCAAAGGGGTTTACAGATTTTAAAAATACTTGAAAAACATTAAAAGAATGTTAAGATTCAGGGCCTTGATAGTTAACCTGATCTAGACTGGATGCTTTCTACTTTTCAGCTGCACCTTGACTTGTGACAGGGAAGAGTTTATTGAAGAAGTCACAGCGTTATATGGATTTAGCATTTCTTGTCAGCAACAGGATACTTTTGTATATACACTCAAGATGCCCTAAGCCTTTCTCTCTACTTGTCTTTGCCTCATCTTTTTGTAAGATCTTCTGTAAGGAAACAATTTTTGTAACTTTCCCTAGAAGCTAATTTTTTTTTTTTTTTGTTAGGGAGCATGGTGGTGTTTGGTACATTTGATTTCATTTGTTGGCCAACAGAAATTGCTAGACAATTGACATTTATTGATTGATGAGGTGATAAAATGATGAATAGAAGGATAAAACCTGAGAGATAGAAGCTGAGTGAGAGAAATAAAGTTCAAAAGAAGTGACTTTGTTTTTAATTGAAACATAAAATTGAGAAACAGGATTATGAGATTACATTTCCATAAATGTTTATGGGGGTGAGTTTGAAGAGGCAAAATCTGTCTGTATTGACCCATTCTGGGCTGATGTGGCCCGCTGTGTAAAGCTGTATTTAAGTAATCTAAGAGCAGTAAAGACTCAGTGGGGAGGACAACCTATAGTACAAGGCAGAGAAATGGACAGTTCCAGTATGCACCACTGACAACACAATTTGCTTACATCATAAGCTATCAGATGCAGAAAAATCTGTTAAAAGGCTGAAATGGGATAGAAGAGTAGAAAAGAAAAAAAAGAAGAAATCATCCTTGGTTTTCCAGTGAGACACTATTCTAATGAAAGGATCAGTAAACTGTCAGTCACATTCTCACAATGTTTACACAGAAAAACCAAGACTTTTTCTCAGAGGCGTACTGACTCATTTTTCCCTGATTTTACTATGTGAACTGATTTTACCAATAAGAATTTGAAAAAATACAATAATTGTAGTAAAATTGATCACCTGACCTCAAATGGAAAGGGAAAAAGATTCATAGAAACTTGTTTTCTTTCAGAAAGTGTTTATCATTATAGCCTCAAAAATCTAAAGGTGTGACTAACAATAGAAAGACAACTAAAATTAAAAACGCAAAGGATTAAAGATTACTTTTTTTTTTTTCTTTCAAATTCTTAAAAAACATAATCTTTTAAGTACCTTTTTCTACCACTGAACATGACAGAATACCTTAGATAGAAATGAACACTACCTTTTCAAGTATATACATGGCTTAGGAGCTTTTAATTCCAAGTAGACAACAACCTCTAAATTAAATTCAAGAAACCACAAGTAATTTAAGAGAATCATTGAAAATACCAGTTTAAAAAAAGAAAATAAATGGATGAAGAAAAATCAAAGAGAAACAAAGTTGTAGTAACAGTTCTGAGCCTGTTAAGCTCAGAATATCCTCCATAAATCGTTGGAGCAGTCAAAAACTTGATCAACTCATCCCTGAACTCCCAGATATGCTCACTTCTCACTTCTTTTTGTAAGTAGAGTACTGTAAACAGCCCTAGATTAATTTGGAGCTATGGTGTTATTATGAGTCACTCAAAGCCTCCAGATCTAAAACACACAATTGTCCCCAGGTCTTTCCAGAAAGTACAGTACAGTTAATTAGTTTACATATCATATTTAGCTTTTGTTGTGAATGACAAATGTAAAGCTTTTGTGATATGAACTCACCAAATTTTGGAACATTTTCATTTTTTTTTTTTTAATACTCATGGAAATATTCTGAGTCTACAATGTGTATTTGTATTATATTTCAATTTCTGTTGTGTAGAAACTTTAAAAGGTAAATACTGTTTCTTGAAAACAGAATAAGACAGACTCATATAAACTTGGTGGAATCAGTTTGTAACTATCTCATAAGAGGCGAAAAACAGCACTGAAATATCCTGACAGACTTCTCATACATTAGCAATACTGCCATTAAATAAAAGTAATAACCGAACCAAATCAAACAAGTAAACAAGTTTTCCCTGCAAAAAGTCCCACAAAAAATAAACATGTAAAAGATGGTGCCTTATTTTTACTGTATGAAGAATTGCTTTAAGCTTCCATGTACTGAAAAGAGTCTTTTACAAAAATATTTGAGTTGTTCACTAGATGAGATCAAAGTTACACTTGTTCTCCCTCCAGTTCCTAAAAGAGCACTGGGCTAGGATAGCTATTGTCCTGTACCATAGCACTGCCATGCAAAATTTCAGGGAAAAATAAGAAGATTTGGCAGTTAATTTTCCAATTGCTTCTTGGAGTTTTTACTTAGCTCATTGGCAAGTAAAGCAATTTAAGACTTATGAGAAAGGATTTCTCCCACCAATTTTTTGTAGAGGTCCTAATTTTTTGCCCATTTTTTCAACCAGAAGAGTATCATGGAATGCTGGAAACAGTTTGATGCAAATGATGAAAAGCTTGAACCCTTATGGAGACCACAAACATAGTAACAGTTTAAGTATACTTAGTTTTTACAGTACAGACCGCAAAAGACAACAACAAATGAGGGATAGCAAAGAGAAAAAGTAATATTTTCTGTAAGGAAAAGTAAGAATTTCAAGTGCTTTTTGCTTCTTGTGTTCCACACAGTACGGAGACCAAAAGCTTTGATTTCTATCACTGTTGACTCTATTTAATAGCTAACCTTTCAATTAAAAGTTGCAAACAATTTATTTTAAAAATGGATAAAAATCTGAGTCTTAAGGAGATAAATATTAAGGAAGCATAAGCAATCCTGATGCAACAGTGACTCCAACTTCCCATTAATATCATCAGAATAAAGCTACCATGAGGAATACAGACACGTGAGAAGAACATTTTACATGGCTGTAGATTTCTATAGGAAAATAAAGTGAAACTAAAAACACAATATATATCGTTATTTTAAATACTTTTCTTCTCACTTGTATTAGCATGAAAATTCCCCAGTTATGATAGGAATGATGAGTTGCTACATTGTGTTTGTGAAATTGCTAGTCATATTTCAGTCACTTGCCCACCTTTTTCCCTTTTATTTTAAATTTTTTTTTTTAGTTCTTCAATGTTAAAAAACACAATTTGTTAAAAATCTATTAATTAAATTATTAGAGAGAATAATTATTAGGGGATAATTCAGTTGCAAAAGTAAATGTTCAATATGCACTTTTCTTGACAGTTACATAAATAATTCTGTTGCAAATACTTTTTCTGAAAATAGGCAGAATACAATGGTAGTGCAGCTATAAAATAGACACAGATATAGCTGACCTGCATCTATCTGAATGTACTCCAAACCTAGAAGTCTGGAGAAATGAATGAGAAGACAGTTTTTCTGTACTTCTGCTTGGGCTGTCTTTTACACATGAGGTCATGTCTGGAGGTTGTACAGTTCAGATCACAAGGTACAGTGTCACCTGAACACTGCTGTAATGTTTCCTGAGCCAAGTCATGTATTTGTATGGTACAACTCACATTGGCATAAGCTTGGAATTTGTTCAACAGTCTCTACTGCTGCCCTAGACATACTTCAGGACAGTTTGAATAGATTTGGTAAACAAAATATAATTTCTTATTCTTTACCAAGGAGAAAATTACCCATAAGCCGGTAGAGTCTCAGCTTAGAACATTGTCTTGATTCTTAGATTTAGTTTTTACCAGAGTGCCATGTTCCTGCGTAATAGTACAGATTTTGACTTGAAAAGATAAACGCTACAGCAACATACAGAAAAAAAGATACAAAACTGTTCATGATCTTCTCCCTCCCTTGTGAAACATCCATAAAAATCAAATAAGATGGAAAGACTTTTGGTAATGTTTTAATGTGTCCCTACCACATTGCGTTATGTTAGGTCAATCGGTTTCTGCAGGTTGCTCTAAGAGATGGATTGTTTAAACATGAATATTAGAGATGAAAGAGAATTATCAGTATCTAATAATAAAACAAATATTATGGTAAAATAAACAGGCAATCAGCTCTAAAATTCATACTCTAACAAATTTTTGATATAATAACTTACATAGATACCACTAATATCTGTTAACCTAATTATTTACATTTTTTCATTGCTGTCACAGTGGTTATATGCTATTGGGTGTAAAGATCCTTCTTGCTACCACAATGTAAGGAAATAATTCAGCCTTCTTTCTCAAAAAAAAATGTTTTCTCTAAAGAAAACAATTTACTGCACAAAATAAAGAGCTACTCAGCACTAAAAATGCAATGGTCATTTGCATTTGTGATTGTGAAATAAATTTTTTTTTGATGGAGGGAGCAGTGAGATAGAACTTGCAACTGAAAAAAGCCTGAAAACTGTCAATCAAAAAACCTCAGCTTCAACAGACTTACCTGTCTAACTCTTTCAAAAGTGCAACTCTTCCTCTTTATGCCACAAATCTTTTAGCCACTGAGTGAAGTCAAAATACAGCACTTGATCATAGTAATCCCAGCCTCTCATGGACAGCAACATCTCTCATGGCACCACACTCAGAATGCTTGAAACAGACCTGGAAAACACAGATATTCTTACATTTTTATAGAAATATACTCAACCAGGTCTTAATATAAGGAAACACAAGCACTTAATCAACGACTGCATTATAAAGGAGTATAAAACCATAAATATCACTTGGCAAACAAGATGAGGATTGAGAAGCTCATATTCCAGAAAACATATTTTAGCTGATTATATGCAAATCTGTTGTACTTATTGACCCATTAAAACTGTCAGAAATAAGAAATAATTATTAACTTTTAAAAAAAAATTGTAGATTTTCAGACATAGACTAGTCAGGGGTTGATGCTGAATTGTATACCCATTTGTCTGTTTAGCTCAGAAATGAGTTTTGCACCTCTAAAACTGGATCTGAGAGTGAAGGAAGGAGAAGGAGAAGCAGTGGAATGTCTGAGGCAATTGCTTTCAAAACATAAAGATCAGAGTTTTCAGCTTTCCTTCACTCAGGGCCTGTGCTGTCAGCAGTGTGGACAGTGAGAGAGCTCTCCTTTCTTTTTGTTAGTTTTTGGCTAGCTGAGGCAGAGAAGTTCTCTGGACTGTGGGTCTTTTTTCCTTTTTCTCTGAACTGTTGGAACCTGTTTTGGACTCAAAACCCAAAAGGGCACCAGGAGCTCCCACCTGTGGCCCCCCGGGCCTGCCCTGGGCCCGGCCTTTCCCAGCACCGGATGGACTGAGGGTAACTGAGCCGAGCTGCAGCCACGGGAGAGAGAGACTCTGAGAATTTGTCATCTCTGCGGAGCAGAGAGAGGGTTTGGTGGTCAGTGTTGTTCATTTGTTGTGCTGGGGAGTGCTTTGTCTGTTAAATAAACAGCTTTTTCCTCTTCTCTCCAAGGAAATCTTTACCCAAACCAGCTGGGGGGAAAGGTTGCTTGAATTTGTTTTCTAGAGGAACCCCTTTGGAGGTTTTCTTCCAAATTTGCCTTAAACCAGGACAAGACTTGTAAGACTTTTCTCATTTGAATTTCAAAATTATTATCTTCTTCTGAACCAAACAGAATCTTGTCTGAGAAAGGTCATGGAAATGTTTCAGTACAATTATAGTTAATTGTTCCATGAGAGCTTTGCTGAGTATCATTTTGTTCAGTATCTTTAATGGAAAATTGTAACATCCAACTGGATGACACAATGCAAACTCATACCAATAGCATGCTCTTCTCTTTACTGGGTAAAGCAAGTAAAGAATTCAAGTGGCATTTTGAAAGATGGTTGTAATATTTACCTAGAATTCTGCTTCTGTATGTTTCTTGAAAATATTTCTTGAAAAAATTTGCTACCGTTTATAAGTACCTGTCAGTAATTCAAAGAATCACAGAATCACTTCTGCTCAAGGAACTAATGAGGAATGACCCCATGAAAAATGCTTTTGAAGTCTCTGGAGTCAGTTAGTACTGGACACTTTAAGTACCACCTCCTAAGGGCACAGTAACAGGCAATTGCAAAATGTCAGAAGTCAAGCAAGCAGGAAAAAAGGCCAGACTGCTTGACAAGAATCTTCTTTTGAAGATAAGGCAAAAAAAAAGGAAGGTGTAGTTGGGAGCAACATCAGGTGATGCATGAGGAATACAGAAATGCTCTCACTGTAGGGAGAAAATTCATTTTAAAATAATTATAGAGCTGGGTGATTTCATCACAAAGCCTCTCTTGATGATTTTTTGAATGGTCTCAGGAATCCAGAGAGGTCTCAGCTGACAGAAAGCTGAGGAACATTGTTCTAATCTTTAAAAAGGGTGAGAAGAATGAGCCTGGAAAATACAGGCTTGTCAATCTCACTTCACTGTCTGGTAAGATTACAGAGAAAATTATTCTGAGGGATATTGCAAATCTGCTGAATGATGACACAGTCACCAGCACAGCTTCTTAAGAGGAAAGTCCTGCTTGTCAAACCTATTTTCTTCTTATGACAAGGTATCCCACCTAGTTGATCAAGGGAAGCCAGTTGATGTAATCATTTTGCATTTCGGTAAAGCTTTTGAAACTGTGCCTCACAGGAACCTTCTGGACAAAATATCCAGCACTCAGCTGGATAAACACATCATGAGATGCACGAGGAATCACAGGTCGTTGTATCTTGCTCAGAGGTCGGGCACAAAGGATTACAGTAAATGGAGTGACATCAGACTGAGGAACTGTCACTGGTGATCTTCCAGGGGGCTCCATCTTCAGGCCTGTGCTCTTCAACATCCTCATTAGCTGTGTGGACACAGGACTGGAAGGGATACTAAGTCAGTTTGCCGTAAGTTTTAGCTTTTATATTTTTTAGATTCTGCGCTGTTTCAGTGCGTAGATTTAAATTTCATATTAAGTGCTACTAAGCCCTCTTCAAAAGTAAATAGACAAAACAATTCCTTCTCTAGCTTGAAACTAAAGACACCTTTCAAATCCAAAACAAAAAACAACAGTAAAATAAGAAAAAACAGAGAAGACAGAGCTTCATAACCTGACTCTACAGTTAGAAAATTGACTCTAATATGCTAATAGACCAGAACTTATAAAAGCTTAATACCTCATGATCAGTCATCCATTTTGTAACCATTTTAGGGTACATCTTGTGCAGCCCACACGTACCCGTTAAGGCCTTTTAATAAATACCTACTTTATCCTTTTACTCAGTCTAGTCTCTGTTCCAGGTCAATCTCAAGAAGGCATCAGTACAAAATTGGGAGAGGCTGCTGACTCTCACTAAGGCAGGAAGACCCTTCAGAAAGATCTGGACAAATAAAATGGCAATCATCAAGACTACAAAGTTCAACAAGGACAGGTTCCAGATTCTGCACATCGGACAGGCCAATCATGGGTTTATGTACCCATACATGACTGGGGAATGAGATGCTGGAAAGCAGTGCTGTGGCAAGAGACCTGGGGCTCCTGGTCAATGTCAAGTTGGACATGAGCCAGCAGTGCCCTGGCAGCCAGGAGGGCCAACCCTGTCCTGGGGGGATCAGGCACAGCATCACAGCCGGGCAGGGGAGGGGATTGTCCTGCTCTGCTCTGCACTGGAGCAGCCCCACCTCGAGTGCTGGGGACAGGTCTGGGTGCAACAGTAGAAGATTCAAAATCATAAGAGTGTCCAAAAGAGGCCAGCAAAGATGGTGAAAGGCCTTGAGGGGAAGCCGCATGGGGAATGGCTGAGGTCACTTGGTCTGTGCAGCCTGGAGAAGAGGAGACTGAGGGGGGACCTCACTGCAGTTACAACTTTCTTGTGAGGGGAAGAGGAGGGGCAGGCACTGATCTCTTCTCTGTGGTGAGCAGTGATAGGACACAAGAGAACGGCCTAAAGCTGAGTCAGGGAGGTATAGGCTGGATATCAGGGAAAGATTCTTTACTCAGGGAGTATTTGGGCACTGGAACAGGCTCCCCAGGGAAGTGGTTGCAGCACCAGCCTGACAGAGTTCAAAAGCTTTTAGACAATGCTCTCAGGTACATGGTATGACTCTTGGGGATGTCCGGTGCAGGGCCAGGAGCTGTACTTTGGCAATCCTTGTGAGTCCCTCCCAACTTGGCATATTCTGTTATTTTTGGATTTCTGTTTGAAAAGACTACTAAGATCATAGAGTCCAAACTTCATCTGATCTAGACAATACCACTAAGTGCCATGTCCAGTCATTTCTAGAATATCTGAAGGGATGGTGTCTCCACCACCACCCTGGACAGTCAGTTCCAACACTTACCAGCCCCTTCCATGACGTCCAACCTGAACCTTACCTGGAGCTATTCAAGGCTATATCCTCTTGTCCTGTCACTGGTTTCCTGGGATAAGAGGTCAAGGCCTATCTTTGCACTTTCTCCTTTCAGATACTGGTAGAGAATTATAACATGTCTCCTGAACTTTCATTTCTCCAAGGTAAACAACACCTACTCTCTCAGTAACTTCTTGTATGACTTAAAATTCAAGTGGTCATTTCTGCTACATTCTAGATGTTGTTTTGTTTTTTTTCCAGAGCTTAAACTACAGTGCACCTACCTCTTTCAATAAAAGGATAAATAATTTAGATGGGTTTACTTAATAAAACTATTTTACCATCTGTTCTCCGTCACTGAAATGTTTACACTAATGAACAGATATCATGGAGAATACCTGATCTATGCATTTCTTAAGAGCCCCAAATTGTTATTTCAGTCCCTGTTGAAATTTAAAAAGCACTACTCCTAAGCATCTCAAAAATTCTGTATGTTCCCCTTCCACAAGTGTTGCATATGGTTTTTAACAGAGAGCAGGAAAATGTGCACAGAGGTGTTAGTTCCATGCATATGTATGTAAGATAAAAAGAAAACATTTCATTCACATTGAGAAATATCTGAAAGAAAATGACAGTAAAATTAATTTTGCAAAGTGTTTCAGAAGTTAGCATATAGTATGGCTTATAAAAAAATTAAATATTTTAGCCTGCAACAACTGAAGTAAAATGAGTGGATCAAAAGAGAAACTGTCATTCAGCCTTCATCAGTCATTAGCAAATGTTCTAAAAGTTGCACAAACAGGAAGTGTTTGTAGAAAAGGGACAAGATTGCACTTCATCCAGCTTGGAAGTGAGAGTTCAGTGCATCTGAACTATGATGCATTACCATGAAAAACAAAGTTTCCAAGCATAAAAATTTATCACCTGTGACTTCAAATGGAAGAGCAACCATACCCATGGTTTTAGGAATGTACTGGACTAAATGTCCAGGAATTACAGCATTATCTTTCATCATACACCAGGAGAGATGAATGCAGAATAAGTTAATGATTAGTGGAACATTGAAAATCAACTGAATATGTTGCATTGAGATGTCGATGGTTTTTTCCCATCTAATCCAATGCAGACAGATCAGTCACTAATTGATGCCTGGGTCTCCATGATTAAACACAGAACCGAATTTTACTGAAATTGCAGAAGGAACACACTAATATGTATCATAATAAATCTATTATGGAACTCAAAATACATGGGAAAGGATGTGTCTTCTTCATTTGTAATTTCATCATAACACCTTCTATGGAGAGATTTTTTCTCCAGAAGCATAATATCATAGACACCTAAAGGAGTATAAACAAAAAGCAAAGCTTTTATGAGCATCTTCCAGAAATACACTGGAAAATTTTATTAAATTGCTGGCATAAAATTCTCAGAATAGGTACAACTGTGTATGGTCAAAGTTAAATACTACAAATATTTATCTAAAATTGTGTGATATTTTTGTATCTTACAGTGAAAGAAATTAACTAAGATTTCAGATTTGGATGCATCAGGATTGTACAACCAACTTTGATCTCTAATGTAGATGAAAAAGACAGAAGGTATAATTGAGGGATAAATCATCTGGATAAAGGTTGAGATGTCCAGAAACTAGAATTTGATAATAGCATAGACAGGGGACATTCCTGAGACAGAAAACGGGAAACAGGGCTGAAATGGTAAAAATGAGAACTGATGTTTGTCCTTAACCATTTACTTCTCTAAAGTGACAGACAGCATGGAGAATAGAAATTTTCATCTCCCAAGAAGTTGCAAAATATTGCTTAAAATTAGCAATCAATTAGATAAAACAATGCAAAAGTAGGCACACAGGATGGTAAATATAGCTGTAATCAGTGGATAAACTTATAATGAAGAATCTAAGTGGATTTTGTGGCAAACTTCTGTAGCAAGAAGCAACAGTGCATGCCCTAAAAAAAGTTCAAGGCAGGGCCACTTACAGTTTTGGGAGCTCTCAATGAATACAACCACCATGAATTCCTTTAGATGACCATCTAAGACCACAAAAGGAGTTCCAGTAAGGGGATGAGGCATATAAGATAGTGCTAGGAAAAGTGATATTTATCTATTTGTTAGGAAGTATGTTGTAATGAAAGTGTATGGACCTGATGGAATAAACACCCTCTTGTAAAGTTTTGTGACACACATTTGGGTAGAGGAAGGCCCTCTAAATGTGCCTAGTGTTGTAATAAATAATGCCTGATTTCTAATACATCAAATTGTGTTAGAATGTTTATTCTCCAGCCAATTTTGGTGTTAAAAGAATAAGAAAACTGTTAAAATTAGAATATAGAGTAGAAAAAGTAGATAGGAATGGTACTTAACCCAGTGAGAGTAGGTACTTGTCCCTAAATACCAATAGATGGAGCCGCAGGCAAAATTCCCACTGGTATGCTAACCCAAATCCACACACCTGTGCTAACAAATGGCGATCACCTGTTAGATCAGGATACCACAAAGGAAGTTTCCTCCTTCAGAAAGCTTCAAAGCCATCCTTCACTGGATTGGAGGGGGAAACAAGGGAAAAGAAAAACAAGGAATATGGAGTAGAATGTCTGCAAGGCAAGGATTGGCTGAGAGGTATCCAGAGATTTCAAGGATAAAAAGTCAAATATGTGGCCATAGGTGGCTTTGCAAGATTTCCTATAAATAATTAAGCTCTGAAGAAAGAGCAGGGAAAAAAAAAAAAAAAGTGAAAGAAAAGGTATATTTGATCCCCTGTTTTGCAGGTTTTGGCTGGGATTGGGTTAATTTTCTCCCTAGTAACCAGTGTGGGGTTTTGTTTGCATTTGTTTTGGAAAGAGTATTGCTGACACTGGGATATTTTTACTACTGCTGAGCTATGACAGACACAAAGCCTTTGTTCCTCCTCACCTATGCCACCAAAGAGGATGTTGCGGGGTGCATGGAAAGTTGGGAGGAGACAGCTGAGACAGCTGACTCAGAAGGGATATCAAGAGATATCCCACACCACATGGCATCAGGCTCAGCATATAAAGTCGGAGGGAAAATGGAAGGGGAGGGGACGTTGGGAGTGATGGCATTTGTCTGTCCAATTCTACATTAGGCATGATGGAGCCCTGTTTTTCCTGGAGATAGCTGAACAAATGCCTGTGGATGTGAAGTAGTGAATGATTTCCTTATTTTCCTTTTCTTTATCTATTGAACTATCTTTATCTTAATCCACAAAAGTTTTCTTTTACCCTTCAGGAGGGACTGAGGGAGTGAAGGAGTGTCTATCTGGGGCTTAGTTGCCAGCCAAGGTTAAACTAAAATATCTGACAATTATGCTTCATAGGTCAGATCCACCATAAAAATCAATGGAGCAAGATACCAACACAAAATCCAATAGGAATAAATGAGGAGCTGAGGTCTGTAGAGAAATACAGAGGAAGAAATATTGAGCAACAAAGAGAAACCATGTCGTGAGAATTCAGCAGGATTTATATGAGTTAATTAAGAATCAACACAAAGTGGGGAAGTGGGGAAACAAAAGTGCAAACTGTCTGTGATTGCACTGGTGTGTATAGTGTCTGGTATTTCTAGAAAAAACAACTCACCTAGTATAGGACTCAATTTTCGTGCTCATATCCCAGGTGCTGAAAATAAGTTATAATTTGACTACTCCAAAAGTTATAATTTTTCAAAAAAGGAAAAGCTGAATACAGATAACATCCACTGCTTGCCAGCAATTTTTGACTCAGAATCCTTTAGAGGTTTAGATCAGAAGAGCTCATAAATGAAATTTAGACCACTGTGAACAGTAAAAGTGAAAAAAAAAATATAAATGAAATTTATATATATAATTTCTGTCCAAAATTAATAAAATAATTTCTACAGTGATGTTGTTTGAACACTGGAGTAGATTTCCAAGGAGATTGTGAGACTGTCATTCTTGGAGATACTCAAAACCCAATTGTACATTGTCCTAAGTTATCCACTCTAGTAGATTCTGCTTTGAGCAAGGACGTTGAACTAGACTATCTCCAGAGAGATATACCACCTCATCCATTCTGTGATTCCATGAATTCCTATTAAATGGTTGAAAGAATGAAAAAGTCATCAACAGCTTCTGTTTACTTCACAGTATTTTGAAATGCACCAGTGTAAAGTCTGTTATAACAAATTCTTTTGCAACAGTAATAAAAGAGAAAGTTTTTTTGTCTTTACTCTGCTAAGACAGTGGGTTTTATTGCAAGAATATTAGCAGTGACTTTTGTAGTCACAGATATTCAACAAAACTGGCCCTTAAATAAAGAATCTTCAGAAGAAGGACATGCCCCCCAGAACACAATTTAAGTAGCCAGGTTTAATATTTAACATCAATTTCATTCTGTACTTGGTCATTTTTGCCATTACTGCAGTCCAGTTTTTGAAAGTGTACTGAGGTAATACTGGAGAGACAGTAAGAATAAAGTCTGGACAATACTTTCAAAAGCATAATCCCACAGAACAAACACCTAATAGTGCACTGCTTAGTAGGGGCTAGCAAAATCAAACAAGCAAGGCATACAAAATAAGCCTACACATTCTGTTACATTTCCACCATCATGAAAATGAAATAAATGGTTACGTTTTGCACTTTCTTTGTTCAGCGATGTTTTATTGAAGCAGAATCCAATTTCCATATATGAGAGGCTTCACAATGTTGCTAGTGACAGCACTCTGTCATTTCTTTACACCTTGGTAGCTTAGACTCTGTGAAGGCCTGAAATTCCACTCAGGTTTGAGAATTACACTGCTAATTGCAGTATTAGCATTTTGCTTAGCGATTTCAAGACTATGTCTCAAAGAAGAAGGAAATAAGAGAAGCGGAGAACTGCTCTTTGGCTTGTTCTGTATAAACTCTGGGGAGATATTTCTCTCTCACTGTGTTTTTTATCATAATTTTTTAATAGTGCTAATGGAAATAGAGGGCACTGTAACAGGAGTTTCATGCTGTATCTTACAGTATAAATGGTATGAACCATTAACTGACCCAAGGGTTTAACATTTAAATCAAGAGTCCCGACAAAGGGTGGAGGAAAAGAGCTGGCTGAGAGAAAAAGAACATAGACGCAATATAATATCAGCTCTGAATGGTATTAAAATATAATTTAGAAATGCTTATTCTGAATTTTCAGACCTTTCAGTGGGTTTGTGACAGAGTGATTTCAGAGATAGCATAGCAACAAAACAAAGAAGAAAGTTTAAAGGTGCTTGGAGCAAAGAGGGGGAACTTCCAGAATAGAAAGTATTGTGATGGTACCATCACAATCTCTTCTTACAGGTTTGGAGGTCTTTTTGGAGCTATAGTGTATGGTGAAACAAAACTCTATGTGAAAAAGACCTCAACCATAATTCAGCAACATCCTGGATTCCAGAAAAAGGACCAGTTTGTTTTCCAGGGCATTCAAAGGATAATAAAAATCTTTACTGTTCTCTTACACTACAGGCTGTAACCAGC
>VYXF01004883.1:0-14631 GCA_013397295.1 Polioptila caerulea | reverse complement strand
CCCCCCCCCCCTTCTTTCCCTTGCTCATAAAACTCTCTTCACTTATTAGCTTAACTTATTAACTGTATTAAACTGTCCTTACCTTGAGTTTTCTAGCTTTCATTCTTCTTGTACTCTTCTCTACCCCACTGGTACAGGAATAAGAAGAAGCTGAGTGGGAGTTTTGCTGCTGGCTAGGGTCAACCCACCATGGAGTTGAATACTGCTGCCTGGAAAGGCTCTGAAGGCAGGCAGATAAGGAGTCGGAGGCAGAAACAGCTATGGGAAGCAGTAAAAGACCAGCTGCATTGCAGCTGCAATCTTGCAGGCAAGGGGAGTTTTGAGATCCGTCAGTAAGGAGAATGAGGAGGCTTGCTCGGAAATGAAGTAGCAACCATAGGCAGAAAGTGCTGATGATATGAGAAGAGCAAAGCTGCAGGCTGTGCAACAATGGGAAAGGTCCATGTCTGACAGGCTGGTAAGAGGAGGAGGACAAGCAGGGCAACAAGTGAGAAAGAACAAGGCAGAAGAGTAAATGGACAGCAGATGCAGCTTCTAGGCAACAAGGAGAAAGCAGGCAGCATTTAGGGTGACAAGCTGATGAGGAAGGTATGCAGCAGATCAAGGCTTGAGAGGACATGCTGAGCACAGGCTGAGAATGAGATGCAAAGCAGAGGTAGGGGGCTGACAACAGCAGGAGGCAGCAAACACACTCCTGAACAGAGATGGCAAATATGGTCCAACATGAAAACTGATCACAGTCAGCAAGTCAGGTATTGAAATGATGTGATGAGGTCAGGAAGAAGCAGAGGAGGGAAATGGTGATATACAGAAAGAAAAGGTTGAGATTTCAATCCAGAAATGTCACTTTCAAAAGCTGTAGGAAGGTCATTTACAAGCATAGGAGATAAGCAGTGGCTAGAACAAGCTGGCAAGACAGGCAGGCAGAGCCTGTAGCTAAGGAAAATGGTGAAGGCAAGCAAGAAAAGAAGGGGCTTGTTCTGTGTAAAGTTGGCCATGGGCAGCAATACATGCCAGTGGCATGGAAATGAGCCAGTGAAGAGAGGTGGGATGTACAGGGGTTACAGAGTGGCAGGAGGAAGAGATGCCTTCAGTTTTAACTTTTAGATTTTTCAGATCATTACTGCTTTACTGTGTAACTCTAAAACTTAATAGCCTCTCAGTTACTGTTCTCCAATTTTATTCAGACAAAACAATTTCTCTCTAGGCCTGAAACTCAAGGACACCTTACTGTCTTAAGCCACAAAAAATGTAAACAGTAAATTAGGGGGGGCAGACTTGAAGTAAGTGACTTTGTTATCTGGAGTTGTAATTGGATAATTAACCTCTGATGTGCAAATAGACCAAACTTATACCTGTTGGAAAAACTCATGACCGTCATCCGTCTCGGTCCGAGACTCTCTGCGAGACTGATGCATGGTCCAAGGTGCACCCTTTGAAGGCCTTTCAATAAATACCTACCTTTATCCTTTAATTCTGTCTAGTCTCTGCTGTAGGTAGCCTTTCCAGGCATCAGAAGAAGTAAATGGAGGAGAAGTTTGGTGATGAAAGTGAATGGTGACAGGCAGTGAGTGAACAAGCATGGTCAGCAGATGGAAAAGGAAGAAGTTGTGAAGGCTCTCTGCAAACAAGGCAGCTTCAGACAGGCAGAGACAAAATGAAGCAGCAAGAACAGGCAGGATAGCAAACAGCAATAAGTAATGGCTTGGCAAGCTGATCTGAGGAAGGTCCTGGTCGTTTGGGGAGCAACAGCAAGCAGTAAGTGGAATGGTAAACAAAAATAGTGCATGTAGAGAGCAAACATGGCTGCTGGGAGAAGAAGAGAAGGAAGAGGAGAGGAAAAAGGTAGCAAATGGGGCTGGCCACAAGAAGCAGTGAATTACAGTGGCAAGATGTGGTGGAAAACAGAAGGGAAAGCAGAGGCAAGCAGAGAGGTGTTGAAGGTGAGTGGCAAAGAGCAGGACAAAGCTATGGGACCATAGAAGAAGGTGACAATGGGACAGGAAAAGAGCACATGAAGCAGTAAAATGAGATGGTGCAGTGTTGAGGGGAGAGGTACTGCAGGGAATTAGGTAAGGGCACACTAGGAGAAATAGGGCAAGACAGGGACAGATGAGACTGTAGGGTAAGCAGCAAGTGAGGTGATGAGGCTGCAAGAGACAATGAGGAAATTATGAACAGGAACAAAGAACAGAAAGAAGGCAGTGGTGGAGGTGTGGGGGTGAGCCCATCAAGGGGAGGCAGAATTTAAACAGGAGATATAGTAAGAGATGGCAGAAAATTAGATGGAAGCAATGCCAGAGATCATGAATGGGATGGGATGTCACAGACATTGGGGCTTGACTGGCACAGCCAGATGGAGGAAAGGGAAGTGCAAGTGGCAAGCCAGTGTATGCCAGTGGTGTACAAGGGACAAGAGAGGAGATAAGCAGGTATGCTGAAGTAACAGGCCGGATAACAATTAAAACGATTAAGGTGATGAGCAAAATACAACCCTGAGCCTTGCTGGTTGGAATTTATTCACCTTGAAAATAACTGTATAGTATTCCACCTTGTACCTTTTCTGGACTTGCTTCCACCCCCTGACTCTCTCCTGAAGGAGGAAGGACTGGACTCTTCCCCTTCTCTCTTCTCTGTGGCTTCAAATGGAAGAGGCGTTTTTTCATAATCATTGTCTGCATAAAACATAGGATTCTAGATCTACTGACAGCAATTCTTAGTACCATCTAGTAACTCTGGGATGGTTATTAACAGAATCAAATCCTTGAATCTAAAGTCAACATTTCACCTTGTCTGTGTTAATGACCTGAGGTGCTGACCTTTCAGCTGTTGTCTCTGCCCTTTTGTTAAAGGGATTTGTTCAGGCATTTACATGTTACAGCCCCAAAAAAATCTGTGCCAGCTTTCTGGGTTGAAAAAAGGTATAATCTGCTCTAGCAGGCTGACTGAAAATGGACATTTTCTAAATCTGACTACTATGGTGTGAAAATAGTTAAAAACCAGCTGTGACTGAAGAAGTAGTTGGATCTATTTTTTATTGGCCTAGTTGGTTTCTTAATTGGGGATTCGGAGTAATTTATTGCTTAAGTCAATGCTGTGTTTACTCACACATCAAGTGGGTAGTAAAAAGGATAGATGCAGCATTAGCAAAGACCGTATCAAGGATTTACAAATAAGGAAAAAAATGAGAAAAAAATCATTATCCGCTATTTATGTTTGCACCTGAAGTGACTCTGAAATTTTCAAATTGTTCTCATAGATCAGTTACATTCAATGGCAGATGCATATATTTTTTTGCAAGAGGCAATTTCAGGATTTGCTTAAAAATGAATCACAGTAAGTAAATATCAGCTTATCACACAACATCCTAAGGAGGAGCAGTGAGGAAGGAATCCAGTGGAGTTGACTCAGTCCTTTGTCCTTCTAAAGCAGATGAATCGCACGCTGTTTGCTGTGTGGCATGTTTCAAATGAAACATAGAGGAAAGCAGCTTTACTGACTTTGCCTTGAATCTATGGTCCATCTAAGGAAGCCAGATGAAGTTTTCTATTAGGGATTTAAAATGTCAGCCAAATTCCTTTCTCTGCTCACTGAGAAAGCGCTGCAGGGTCTTTCTACAGTGAGTACAGAAACTGCCTGTGATGATCATATTCTTAACTTTGCTCCTCCTATATTTGGGGAATCAATCAGTGCTTAAACATCATTAAAAATGGAATATGGATCCAAGAGCTCTTCATCAGCAGTTCAGTTTTGGTCTCAGTTTGGTAACAGGCCTGCTTGCTGCTGCACACCCATGGAAGAACCGATGGATTCTGTTCATGCCATGCATATGGTATGTATAATTAAGCACAGGGATTGCCTGTAGGGTAAATGATTATAACACATTTATTTCCTGCATCAAAGAGAACTCCCATTTAATTAGTTTTTCCCAAGTGAAACTGATACCATGAGGGACTGTCAGGGAACTAATTTCAGATTGTGTACCATTGCAAGTCAGGTTTCTTTTAAATATTTAAGAAAAAAAGTTTATCAAATAAAATGCCAGGTTATTGCTGGATTTATGTCATTCTCTGCATAAAAGTAGAAATGGGAAATTATCTCATTTTCTTCATAATTTGCAAACTTTACTGTTGATGCACCCCAGTTTTTGAAACCCTAAAAGAGATTAAGACAACCTTGCCCGTGGAAATACAAGATAAAAGTATTTTGGGGAGGACATCAGCACTAATGAAGTCTGGTTTCCTCTGGATTTGCATCCTCCATTTGAATACCTTCACCACAATAATAATAATGTTAGACTTTCTTTAAAGTTCTTTAACAATCTGTCCCCTCTGCTAGCTGGTATGGAGTACCATCAGCAGTCACAACTACTGCTGACTGTTGAGGTCATAGGAAAACTCTGGTTTTAAGGAATCCCAGGAGGTCTCTAGTCCAAATTCCTACTCAAATCGAGTTAACTGTGCTATCAGACCAGTTCGTTCAGAGCTTCTTCCTGTTGGGCTTTGTAAACCAGCAAGGATGGAGACTGTTCTGACAGAGGCAGTATCATGCTTATAATGAAATCTGCTCATCAGTGGAGTTCTAATCTGGGTCTGTCTCCTCCACTCAGCCTTTGATTTTCCCCAAAGCTGATGAGGATGTGCTACAGGGGGCTGGAGGATGTGCTTTGGTGTCAGATCATCTAGAAACCCACCAATGGCAAAAGTCCCTCATGGGAGTGAGGGAGAAAAGATGAACAGATAGGCAAGTCCACACAAGCTACATGCACAAAAGCATCCTATTTCCCAGGTGTCCTATTTCCCAGGCTAAAATTACATCTGCAAGCACTGAACCTCTCCACAGTAACTCAGATAGAACCATAAAATTAATTTATATTGACAGTTTCTACATTCTGAAGAAGCATGTAGTTCTCAGTTCCTATTTTAAGAGCAATGTTAAGATAAAGTGGTGCTCTTCTTCCTTGCAGAAACTGCAGCTGGACAGAGTGAGTGGAGTGTTTTAACATAAAGCTCAAAAGAACAGTGTCAGTCACCACAATGATCTTTATTACTTCTTAAACAACATTATTGGGATCCGTATCTCTCATTACTGTTTCCATTTGGCACCTCAAAAACATTACTTGAAATAGATGAAATTACATCACTCTGGGTTTTGTACTACTGAGAAAAAAATATCATGTCAGGTCCATGTGTGCTGGTTTTGATTGAGGTGGAGTTAATTTTCTTTGCAGTGGCTGATATGGGGCTGTGTTTCTGATTTGTGCTGAACACAGAGTTGATAATACATAGATCTTTTTGTTATTGCTGTGCAGGGATAGCACAGAGCCAAAAGGTTTTCTGCTTTTTGTACAGCCACACTGGCCAGGAAGTTCAGGGTGCATGGGAGATTGGGAGGAGACACAGCCAGGACAGGTGACCCAAACTGACCACACTGCTATGACATCATGCTCAGTAAATAAAGTGAGGGGAAGAAGGAGGAAGGGGTAATGTTTGGACTGATGATGTTTGTCTTTCCAAGTAACCATTACATGTGATGGGACCTTGCTCTTCTGGAGATGGCTGAACACCTGCTGCCAATGGGAAGCAGTGAATTGATTCCTTGTTTTGCTCTGCTTCTGTACTTAGCTTTCGCTTTCCCTATTAAACTGTCTTTATCCCAACCTACAAATTTTCTGGCTTTTACCCTTCTAATTCTCTTCCCAGTCCCACTGGTGGGGCAGTGAGCAAGCAGATGTGGGGCTTAGCTGCTGGCTGGGGTTAAGCCATAACACCATGTCAAGTCATTGTTGGATCTGGTTCTTGCAAGGTCTCTGCTGCTACTTTACCAATCCTGCTTGTGGAAAATCTTAGATACAGCTCATCTACCAGATCGTGATAGGATATGGTCCCAGCCAGGGTAAAAGTGCTCTACAAATAAGCAAACAAACTCTGAGTCCCAAAAGAAAGATCAGCAGTGCACAAGTAAATATGAGCAAGATCAGTTAGAGCTTTTTTACAGTTGGCTGAAATTGCAGAGGGTTCAAATAAACATAAAAATAAACAAAATGCAACATAAAGAAAAAGGAATATGGGGGCATTGTGCTCACACGAAGCTGTACGTGTGAAGAGGTTGTCATGCAATAACAAATGAAGTTGTAATGACAAATAGGAATGGGATAGCAAGTTGTTCTCAGATGCATCTAATCTAGCTATTTAGATGATAAGCCATATAAATCCTTGTTGTGTCATCTAACCCTCCATTGTGCAACTACTATGATCAGGACAATGTAAAATGTCAAGGAATTTTTTCATTCATTACATGATAGGATGACAGCTTACTTGAAAGGCTTCCAGATAAAGAGGACAGAACATATGTTTCTTGATTCATGCTCAAATAGTTTATTCAACCCAGATGCACTGCTCAACTTACAGAACTACGGTGAATTAATTATGTGATGCAAAACAAAGCACATGTGTGCATTTCCTTGAAACCAGAAAAATTATGAAGTTGGTATAAAAAGTAACCCATATCCAGAATATTTAGCTTTTTGAACCAGTTTTAGATCTATGCAAGTTTTAAAACACCTACACAACAGTATGCATGAGGAGAGATTTGGGTAACTTTTGGTAATGTCTAGTTCTCCTAAATACTGAGGCTGTAAATCTCTGAAAACCATTTATTCACAAAGACTTTTGTTCAGAGACTTTTATATGAATGATGAATATATTGAATTAAACCAGCTAGATGATTTTAGGACCAAGTCAGATTAGCTCCATTAGTCTCAAAAGTGATTAAGTTGAAAGAACTTTCTTATAAACCTGGAGTAATAAGAGCTTCTTAACAAATCCAGAAGCTATTATCTCTTAGAAATGTGTGACTTGAATGTTTTGTAATGAATCTGTGAAATATCTAAGTTGAATTCACAGCAGAATACAGTTTTTTATTTTACACCTGTCTTTTTCTACTGTTTTTTCTCTTTTTAGAATGTGTAAAATTATTTGCCTTATACATTAAGGCCTTTTCTTCTGAATGCGGCCGTCACCTTCTGCTTTTCCTGATTAAATGGGTTACTGCCTGGTACCCCTGAGGGCTAGATATGCTGGTGTGTTGTGCGTCTCGTCTTACCAGCAAGTGATGTGGCTCTACTGCTGCTCTGATGTGATATAATTAAAAATATTGCCTTCAGTGAATTATATGGGCTTTTCATTAGGAAGTCTTCTGAACTCCTAAATTATTTTGCAATTGGTCTCTGGTGCGAGAGACCATTTTTATGTATTCACCAGCCTTTAAGCATGCAGAAATGTGGTTGGAACATATGTTATAATGAAGTCTCCAGGACTCCTAGTATCCCCAAGTAAATGTTGCAAACATGAGAGGAAATGAAGATGTTTTGCCTCACAACAACACATCATTATTACAATTATTAACCTTTCTATGGCTGTCATTATTTAGAGGATTTGAGGTTAGTGCTTGATCCCCAGTGGTAATTAGTTGTACCCCAGCCAATTGGTTTCAGACTGTAGATGAGAAGTAATAAATGCAGAGACAAGACTATGATGTGAGCAAGCTGAACAGAGAGGAGAGAAGGCAATAATTCCTGTACACATTTGTATATAAAACCCAATTTGATCAAAAAGTGACAGGGTCCTTCCCAGTATCCTTCTGGACAAGCTGTCCAGCTGAGATGAGCAAAGGGTAAAGAACTGGCTGAAAGGCAGAGCTCAAAGGGTTGCAGTGCATGGGGCAACATCTAGCTGGTGACCAGTGACCACAGCATTCCTCAGGGTGCAATTCTAGGGTCAGTTCTGTTCAGTATGTGTATTGATGACCTGGATACAGGAGCTGAATACACAGTTAGTAAGTCTGCAGAGGAAACCAAACTAGGAGTTGCTGTTGGCTGTCTCAGGGGGCAAGAGGCCTTGCAGGGCTATCGGGATAGATTGGAGCATTGGGCAATCACCAGTGGCATGAAATGCCAGATTCTGCATCTGGGATGGAGTAACACCAGACATGAGACTAAACTGGGAGAGGAGTGGCGGGAGAGCAGCCCTGCAGAAAGGGATTTGGGGTGCTGGCTTCCAGGAGGGTAAACCCCATCCTGGAGTGCATCAACCACAACATAACCAGCTGGTCCAAAGAGGCAATTATCCTGCTGTATTTAGCATTGGTGCAGCTTTGACTACTGCAGTTCAATTTAAGAAGGATGTGGAGGTACTTGAATGCCAGAGAAGGGCACCAAAGCTCTAGTAGGGGCTGGCAGGAATGTTCTCTGAGGAGTTGCTAAGGGAACTGGACTTGTCTGGTTTGGGGAGGAGGAAATTGAGGGATGACCCCACTGCTCCCTACAGCTTCCTGAGGAGGCGAAGTGGTCTCCAAAGTGTCCAACCACCCATGTCTGAAGAAGAGCACATGAGCACTGAAGTCGACTCCTGACAGGGTCCTGGGGGTGCTCACAGGCCTCAGCAGCTCTGCCTGGGACCCTCAGTCCCTGCCTGAGCCCTGCTGTGGATGTGCCCCTCTCTGCCCCTGTCTCCTGGGTGGGCTGGGACCTGCACTGCAGAGAGCTGCTCCCCAGGGTGGAGCCCTCAGACCTGGGTTGGACCTTGTCGTGCAGAGCTCTGGGTCTAACATGGCATAACTCTTTCTCTTCCTCCTCCTTCTTCTCCTTCTCTCTGTCCCTCACTGTCTCCGTGTTCCTCTTCCTCTTCTTCTCCTCCTCTCCTTTCTTCTCTATCTTATCAAGCAAGTAAGATAATACCAGGTCATGAGAGTGGACTTGGAAGTTGATAGTTGGAAGTTGAATAGTGACATCTGATTTCCATGGTTTTGATTTAACATCAGGATGGCTTAGGTTTGGTAGGTTGTATGCATTGTGGGGTGGAGTTGTTTGCTTTTGAGTGGTTGCATTGGTGGGGAATTTGCTGTTGGACATTGTTGGTGTAGTGACTGGGGATCTGATCTAGCAGCTTTGCAATCCCATTTACACCTGTGAATAAAGAAGCAACATTCTCCATACCAAAGGCTTTACTATCAATATAAATGTAACATTACAGGCAAGTAATTTCATATCTAACCAGGTGGTATTTTTTTTTTTTCCTCTTCTGACGCTGGAGTTCTATTTAATAATAAGGGCTGTCAGATTTTTATCTGAAGTACTATACATTTTAAATATAAATTCATGCAGTTTTACTTTTAGCTTAAAATCAGGCTTTCGTTTATGTTATTGGGTATTTTTTATATATGTGAATCAGGTCTTAATATTCACATTAGGTTGTCTCAGTTGCTTACATGATATTAACAGTTGTAGTTTATATTCTGCTAGTCACCCTTGGCTGCTTTGTCTTCACTAGGCACAGACCAAGAACTCTCTCATACCAGAAGTGTCTCTGAGGGAGGGTCCAGGCTCTGCTAGACACAAATTGTTATTCTTCACCACTTTCTAAATGTGAGTTGGGGGAAGGGAGGGAGGGAAGAGCTAAATAAGATGACTAGGGGTCTGTGCAAAGCTGAGAGACATAAGGCTCAGGATCAAGTCCCAGGTATGCTACAGAATTCCTTCACAAGCTTTTTAAACCAGTTTTAGCTATGCTTAGGAGATAACTTGCAATGCTGTGGAAATGTTCACAAGCTGGTTAGGCACCAAGAAGAGGGCTTCACACAGCACTCTATTTAGGCTACTTAACCCCCTAACTGACAAGCTGAGTATCTTCCAGACTTGAGTATCCTCAGAGGTGCACTGTATTTGTAAATATCCCTACTCCATGCTTCAGCCTTTTTTTATTGAATCCTCTTTCCCTGATCACACATTTTTGACAAACTGCAAGGAGAGGTGCTATTTCTCACACTGTGTTTGGATGGCATCTAACAATGGATGTCATAATCTGTACCCAACAGTGTGATACAAATAAATAAAAAGAGTGACCTGCTATTATTTGCTTGTACTGCTCTATCAGACAGAGATAATAAGACAATTTTACACCCTTCAGAGTGAAAACATACGTAAGCCTGTGGGTAGAATGATAAGATCGTAGATTGGATTAATCTTTCAAGAAGGATAGCAGGATCTCTATCACCTATCAGAAATCTGAAGTGGTCTGGATGAACTGTTTCATTCCACTAGCGAGACAATTTAAGAGAGGAAAAAAAGAAGGAAAAACAGAATATCACTTAGACAGCAAAACAGTGACCACCAAGAAGTCACATCCCACTGACTATAGTTTTCTTTCCCCAGAGCTCCTGGCTGGCCTCTAAGCCTTCCTATTAGCTTTCACAGGGTGTTGCAGGGGCCAGTGTCCCTGCATGCCCAAGGAACCTCTGCAGGCTGGCATTTCTTAACAAGGGAAGAAGACAGGCTGTGCTGCCTTTTCAGTGGTTTCTGCCTCCAGCTTGCTAATGAGTGCTTTCCCTCCTCCAAAAGCTACCTGGCTCCCTCTGTCTCTTTTTAACAGTCTGCAGTTACTCTCATTTTGTTCCAAAGGATGCACTTTAGGTGAGACAGTCTAATGCTGGTTCAGAAATTTGCACGGCACCCCACCCTGGCTGTCCTACACCTTGTAATCCCCATCTGTACCTGTGGTACTGTCTACCAAGTGTTTCACTACTACTGAATCACAAACACAAAGGCAAGTAAAGCAAAAAGGGAAGAGATAAAGCGCTTGCCTTCTCTGTGTTGAGCCATTCATCCTAACAGCTGGTATAGCATATTCCCAGAAGACAGCTACCCTCCCAGCCATGGGAGGGTATGGCACTCTACACCTAGTACTCTGAGGCATGCTGGGGTTTTATTTACAGAATTTTGATCTTATTTTTGGCTCTTCTGAATCATAACCTGCATGCTGCTGTTGTACTATGGATCCAAGGGTCACAAGGGCATACTACAATTATGAAAGATTAATGAGATACTTCATTAACCTTTGCACTTTTGACTGCTCGGAAATATCTCATCTGTGTTATTTTAAAGAAAAAGAAGTGGTAAAAAAGTCTTAATAATAGGAAGTAAAATACTTTGGTGTTATTAGAACACTTTTGTGCCAGAATTTAGCACTTTTTTTTTTTTTTTTACTTTATCTTCTCTCTCTGCTAATACCTTCCACTGTCACTGTTATTGTCGAACAAAAACACACAGACTCCAATTGCAGTTCATCAGAAGGCTAAAAAAGTGTGTTTTATTAACAAAATGAAATACCTTATATAAGGCACTTCGCTAAGTATAAAGTGATTGGTGAACAGTTCTGTTCTTTTGAGAAGGAGTATTGTTTGGAGAGTTTATCTACAAGCCTTCTCCTGGGAAAGTAAGAAGCTTTCCCTTGTAAACAACAGATCCTGACAGGCCTTCAGCCGTGAAGTTTAGAGACACAGAATTGTCAGCCCCACATTCCACTGCTCTCCTTCCCCTGCTTTCTCCTTTCTCTCCAGGCCTGCTCTCACATCACCCTGAAGAAAGCAAGGATCTTCTCAGTGGTAGAGGGGCATCTCACTGACAAACCACCCAAAATTCAGGGAAGTTTGTACTCTCCTGACTGTGGTTTTAATCTTTCATTTTGTGAGAATTTTCCAATACCTCCCATGATTTAATGGTGATTTTAGAGGCAAGTTTATTGTAGGTAAAAGAAGGAGGGTAACTTCCTATTCATGTAAAGCCGCTTTATGACTATTCTAAAGAAGTATGAAAACAAATCTAAAGCCCATACCTAAGAAAGGAAAGGTTTACCTTCTCAGACTAAGTATTCAGGACAGTTTTAAACTATGTTAGAAATTTGCTTCTGTGCCATAGTGAAGAAAATGAGTAAATTAGAAAAATCACAATAATTATTACTTTGGTCAAGGCTCATTTTATTGTGTTGAGATTTTGCCTTAGATAACTCATTACCTAGGTCTGGATTTGCCTTTGGGTTTGTTTTTTTTTTTTTTTTTGTCATACTGTACTTTGAATTTTTATAGGAATTAGAATTCAGTGGATTAAGCACTGTACACAACATTTTCCCACAGTGCTAAATTGCTTTTTGAGTCTCTTAAATCTCATTCAAGTCCAGTAAGCCTGAGATTCCTGAATCATTTTGGTGTTCTTAAACCTCTCCTTTAGTTTATTCTCTTTAGGGGTTACAGCCCTAACTCCAAAAGCTAATAGTTTTAAATCAGACAAGATTGTGAAATAATTGATGTGAGCTTGATTTCATGGAGGGGAAAAGTCAAAGACATTCTAGCGGAGAAAGTTTCACACATCTATCTGTATCATGTAAAGCTGACATAGACCTTTTCCCATCCTTCTTTCTTTGTTAATTGCAAGTTTTAGCAGTTTGTCCATGTCCGTGCTTGAACTGGACAAGAGGCACCAGTCTGAGTTCTTGCTGCCACAGTCCCTGCTTATGTAATCTCAAGCTGGCCCACCTCATCTCCATAATCACTTTACTGTCTGTGTTAAGGAAACATCCAACATTGTGTCCAAAGCAAGCTCTTTTACCTCTTCATAACTGTGGACTTCGTCTTTTTTTCTGTGGGATCCCCTATCCTCACTGGGGTTTTGTCAGTATCACATTGTACTTTTATGACTGTTGCTCTTTTCCTCCTATAAAAAGAGAATTAAGGAGGAAACACTGGTGACCTGTGATTTGTTAATATTGCTCTATGCTCAGTAATAAACCTGCTTCTTGATGGAGAGAGATGGGATATGGAAAACTATGGGGAGCCACTCCCAGAAGAACATGATTCGCCACTGGACTGCCATTGGGTGTAAGTCACTGTCCTTAAATCTCACACTTATAATAAGCACCTAGTCTATCCACTCTAATCCACCTGATGTTGAATTGTCACTTTCTAGAGGTTTTTTTTTAAATTTTTGTTTTGCTTTTGGACGTAGAGGCTCTTCATTAAAAAACAACTCTTAATGCTGAGGTACCAGTCTGTGGCTCCTACAGCCATTTAACCCAGAGTACATTTGGATAGCGCTCTACACCATGTTCAGCTTTATGTTTATGTGACTTGACTTCTTTTTCATTCTCTGCTTATCTGCTGAGAAAGTTAAGCTTTCATCACTCTCACCAGACTGGGTGAAATTCTGGCCTCACAGAAATTACTGCATAAAACTCCCATAAGAGAGGCTAAGATCTTGTCCCATAAGAATAGACAAAGGTCAAGAGCCCTTAGCAGCCTTTTCATCTGCCAAAAGAAGGCCTAAATCCTTAATTTCATTCAAAATTTGCACCTATAGATAGATTAGTAATTCTGCTAGTAAAACATGCAACATTTTTTTTGCTGTCTGACAAAGAATCTTGGACTCTGGAGAAAGGCTAATGCAGTCGAACAGTAACAAATTATTTATAAATGAGCATCAGGCCTTGTGTTGCCTTGCCAAGACCTGCTTGGAAATGCCCATCAATCAGCTTTAACTGGTGTGCCTAATCTCCCATTTCAATTTTAGGGCCTCTTTTCATCCTTTTTTCCCCGTAAATATATCTTTTTTTTTTTCCTCCTAACAGAGGAACTGGTGAAGGTCAAACATCAGTGCCTCTTTTTATACTGGACAATTTAAAGTCTATGGTGATGAACTCTATACTGAATGCTTGTCTTAGTTCAAGGTGTTTCTAACTTGGGCTTTTCACAAACTGTTATTGATCTCCGCCTCCAAACCAGTAAATCTTTTCGTGTAGTAATTCCATAAATACAGCAGAGTTGGGAAGGCTTTGAATCTTCATTTGATCAAAAATTTCCAAATATCTCAGATAAATCTATAGTTCTCAGTGGCAACTTTGAGAGTTCAATCATCTTTCCTCAGACAGTAAATGAAATGCCTTGAGTTTAAGTTTAATCTTTTGCTATACTTCCATGACATCTGTCTTAAGCATACTCTCCTCAGATGACTGTCAATTAAATATAGTTTGCATTTATCAGTACAAGAAAGCAGTGCCAGCAGTGTGCCCTGGTGACCAGGAAGGCCAATGGCATCCTGGCCTGTATCAGAAATGGTATGACCAGCAGGAGCAGGGAGGTCATTCTCCCCCTGTACTCAGCACTGGTGAGGCTGCACCTTGAGTGCTATGTCCAGTTCCGGCCCCTCAGTTTGGGAAGGACATTGAGATGCTGGAGTGCGTCCAGAGGAGGGCAATGAGGCTGGTGAGGGGCTGGGAACACAAACCCTGTGAGGAATGACTGAAGGAACTGGTGTTGTTTAGCCTGGAGAAAAGGAGACTCAGGGGTGACCTTACCACTCTCTACAACTCCATGAAAGGTGGTTGTAGTCAGATAGGGGTTGGTCTCTTTCTCCAGGCAGCAACTGACAGGACAAGAGACAGTCCCAAGCTGTGCCAAGGGAAATTTAGGTTGGATATTAGGAAAAAGTTTTTTTACTAAAGAGTTATAAAGTACTGGAATTGTCTGCCTGAGGAGGTGGTGGAGTCACCATGCCTGGATGTGTTTAAAAAAAGATTGGATATGGCACTCAGTGTCAGAGTTTAGTTGAGGTGGTGTTAGGGTATGGGTTGGACTCAATGATCTTGAAGGTCTCTTCCAACCTGGTGATTCTGTGATAGAAGTTATCCACTTAATAAATTTAACTAAATCTTTTTCTGTTCTTTTAATTTATGGTCACAGACAGATATTTCGGGAGGATGGAGGGGGTAAAATAATTACCTGAGTGTTGCCTCGGCTGCTGTCGAG